>VWZG01006450.1:2996614-3083005 GCA_013396735.1 Grallaria varia
TTGGCCCTCCCGCCCGGCCCGCCCGGCTTTTGATTGGCGGGTGGGGCTGCCTGTCTGCCCGCACGCGCGCGGGGCTGAGGGCGGGAAGGCCGCTGAGGGCGGCGAAGGCGGGCTGGGTTGCGCTCTGCTTTCCCCCGATGCCGATCCCGTGAGGACGTCGAGGCCCCGGCGGTGTCCCGGGAGCGGTCCCGCTGCAGGGGAGGCAGCGGAGGTAGCCGGGCCCTGTCCCCGCCCCGCGGTGCGGGTCAGGGTGTCAAGGGAAATGCTCCCCCTCTCGGCCTGTGTGTGCTCCGCGGTCCTGCCCTCACAGACCTGCCCCGGGCCAGCGCAAGGCAGGGTGGCGCTGCGGTGCTCCTGCCGGCGTGGTGCACCTTTGGTACTTTTGTCATGGTAGCCGGAGCAGCCCTTTTGGGAAGTCTGCTCTTACCCCTGCTCTGTGGGGGCCGCAGGTGGGGCCCGTCTTTTGTACCGCGCCTGCAGTGAGAGGAGCAGAGGAAATGGCTCAGGCAGGGGAGATTCAAATTAGATGTAAGAAAAATTGGGTTTACTGTTGTGGTGCTGAGCTGGCTGTTGGACTGCATGATCTTAAAGTTCACCTCTGACCCTGATGTTTTTCTGTCTCCACCAAGGCTTTTATTTCTATCCCTATGAACCGAGGGACAAAGTGGTAGCTTCTACCCAGGACCTTGTGTTCCTGGTTGTGTCTCTAAAAAAAAACCAAAACCAAACCATTGCTGACTGCAAATTTTCCCCTTTGGAAGCAAAAATTCAGTTCTGGTGGGCTCCCTGCTGTCTTAAACCAGGTAAGTTTCTATAGGTTGGTGGCCAATTTTAAATGCTTAAAAACTACTGTGAGGACTTGCTGGAATTGGTTGAATTTGCCAACGGGTTCAGCTCTGAAATTACTTAGAATCATAGAATGGCTAAGGCTGGAAAAGACCTCTAAGACCAGCTCAGCCACTAACCCAGCACCGCTGTGTTCGCCACCAACCCACAGCCCCACTTGCCACATCCACACACCTTTTGAACACTTCCAGGGGTGGTGATTGCACCACTTCCCTGGCAAGCCTGTGCCAATGCCTGACCATACTTTCCAAAAAGAAATTTTTCCCAATATCCAGACTAAACCTTCCTTGCACAGCTTGCAGCCATTTCCTCTTGGCCTATTGCATGTTACCTGGGAGAGGAGCTCAGCTCCCATCTGGCTGCATCTTCCTTTCAAGTAGCTAGAGAGGAAGACTTGATAGACTTGATGATACTTTTTATACGTATTTATTATTACAACTGGGAAAAAAAAAAAAAGAGGCTGTTCCCTTGATGGTTTTGCCTTTTTGGGATCAGGTGAACTTCGTATAAGACTGGATTAGAAAGTGCATGAAAGCATCCAGCAGAGCAAATGATTAACTATTTTGCAGTCTTGCTATGGAGACCTTTCTTTGTGTTGTATCAGATTATGGTTTACCTTTAAAAGCAGATAAAGGAAAAGACTGGTGTTAAATTACCTCAAAAATCTTTAGTTGTTTGTAAGTTTTTTGTTTGTTGGGTTGGGTTTTTTAGTGGTTAGGGTTTTGGTTTGGTTTTTTTTTTTCCTGCCGGAAGTGGTGAGGAAATTTCCAAGTTACTACTCTGTTCAGTCAATTTATTTACCAGCTCAGCTGGTGAGTCACCTGACTGAAGCAAGTCACACCACTTCTCTCTTTCCTTGTCATATGAAGGTAATAATTCAGAATTACCTTACAAGGTATTGTAAAGACTAAGTCTTGTATCTGTAGTTATGTGATAGAACACTAGCATTGGTTCATGACCTGCTGTCTGCTCTTGTTAACTTGTGCCTAAGTGTTATAGCAGTCTCCTATAAGAAATTACTCTATTTTGTATTGTAAGATGCATTTCCTTAGTAGAATTCAGAAAGGTAATAACTTTAAATGGGATTGTGTTTAGTTACATTTGTATATTTACAGCTGTAAGTGGTAGAGAAAAAAAATAACCTTTCTTAGCTGCTATCAACAGAAAACAGCTCTTTGAGAATTAAATGTTTTGTAGAAGAAAAAACAAACCTGCAACAAACATGCTTTTATGTAATTAAAACGTGCTTGCTGGTATGTAGAGTAGAAACATGTCTTGTTTCTGTTGATCTTAGTAATTCAGTTTAATGATTTGGTTTAGTGGGCGACCTTTTTAATAATTCTGCATATACCAGGGCTTCTCAGCTTTTTTAATATGTCCTCTATGCTGACACATTCTGTAAAATGTTACTTGTCTTATTCTTACCTTTCCTACACGTTTTTACAAACGTTACAAAGCATCTAAAAATTTGAGCTACAAATTTGACAGCAACAGATGAAATTTGATAGTAATGAATTGAAGAATCCCTCAACCCTTAGCAACTATGTATTTACAGTTTTCAGCATTGTAGGAATTTTTGATTTGTTTTTTGGTTTGTGTTTTTGTATTTGTGGAGTTGGTGGGGGTTTTTTGTTCTTTCTACAAAATATCTACTAAGAGGCCTTAAAAATGTGGGGAACTAACACTTGGCACTATATAATCAGGGAGAAGAGCATCTAACAGCTCTTTACAGTATTCCAGATGTGTGCCCTAGTGGAGAGAAAGAACATTTTGCCTCTGCTGGAGGATGAAAGGAGCTGTCTGGATAAGGTAGGCTTTATTTGTATGTTTCTCACTGTCTAACACACTGTTTCTGAGACTTTTGCTAGAGGTACCATTGGATTTGCCTTAAATTTATCTGTGTTCACTTAATCTCCCTGAGTTAAAATTGCTTTTACTTTAGCCAAGAAATAGCTAACTGCTTTGGGTCATGTTTTGTGAAAATTTGTGTTACCATTTTGAGGTGTTCTTGCTTAAAAAACCCCTTTGCATTATGACATTGGTTTTGAATATAATGCTTCTTCTTTGTGTTCAAAACAATTTGAAAGGGAGATTTATGCCACAGCACTTCTGAGGAGGTAAAATGCCCATGCAGTGGGATAAAGAAGCTGTGGGAAAAGTGAGATGAAAGGCAAATGTTTGGAGTGTGACAAGTGATAAATACACCATTTATACCTTTTTAGAAAACTGAAAATATTGTCCAGTGAAAAGTGACCTGACAGTTGAGTAGCAATGGGTGGGAAGAGCAAAAAGCAGCAAGAGTAAGGGTTGGAGCCTCAGACCAAGGCCCCCAGGAGCTCTCGGTGTGGTCTCTTGAGCTGATATAAACAGCCTTCTGAGGCTTCACATATCTAAAGAACAAGAGCTTCATCTACTAAACAGATGAACTCCACTGTCCCTGGGCAAAGTGGTGCAAAGTCTGAAAGGGAGATTAGTTTGCTGCCTCATCAAGTATGTGATGCTGTAAGAGGATTGGATTTGCATATCCAAGGAGCTGTGAGTTCTCCTATTATTGATTACTTAGGATTCTCAACTTAATGTTTGTTGTGTTGCTCTAATTGCCCCTACAAAGGTATTTAGCTAAAAGTCAACAGTAATTTCACAGGGGTTGTGAGGCAAGTATTGATCATTTCTAATGGGCCAAAATAATGCAATACAGTTTTGAAGTGAAGGCTTAAGGTCTATTTACACTTTCAATGGGAATTCCTAGAAAGTTAATCTGTAATACTAGATATTCTTGAATCTAAAATTTGAAGTATTTTATCCTGATTTCTTACAGAAAGGTCTGTTGACTGTTTATCTTGGTAAGAAATAGCTTTGTTCTGTAGCTCAGCAAACTTCTCTTCAGAGAAACCCGGCAGCTTTTGAATGAGAGACCTACAGCCAGAATTTGCAGTGGCTTCATCTCTACATATATGTTGTTTAAGAATCACAGAACGTTTTGAGTTGAGAGGGCACTTTAAAGATCGTTCAGTTCCCTGGTAAATACCCTTTGGGTATTTACCTCTCTGGGACTTGAAGGTGTGGTAGTCTGAGTCTCAGCTGTGTGGCTCACTTTGATTTCACACATATTCATCCACAAGAAATAAATATTATTTACATGTGTTTTGTGTCACTGCCTGTGTTGGGGGTTTTTTAAGTTCTTCTAAAAAAAAATGTGGGCTGTGTTTGAAAACTAGCTGTTTGTATTACAATCATTCAGAGTTTTTTTGTATTATTAAAGTTACGATTATCCATCGGTTTCTGGATTAAAGAGTGTGTCTCTAGTTGTAATCACGCTTGTTACCTCTCTGAGACAGAGAAATCTGTAGGCAGCTCTGAGTTCAGTACAGAAGGAGATGTATTGTTTTCTTTTTGACTTAGTGTATTTTGTGAGATTTTAAAAAAAATTAAAATTAGAGACTCTGAAGACAGAAAACTGATCCACCAATCCTTGCTGTATATGAGGCAAAGCCTGGTTTCTTTAGTAACCCCTGGGCCTGGTATGCAGGCTGAACACCTAAACTGCTGCAGCCAAGAGCAGGAGGCCCCTGTTGCTTTGTTAAGGCCAGAGGTTGCCCTGTTGGGCACAGCTGTACTGGGACATAAAGGGCTGTAAGGCCCTTGCTTAACTCTGCTTCCCAGTGACCTCTAGTTCACCAGCTCCTCCAGCAAGCTGTGGGTTCATAGCCAGGTCCTTATGGCTTTTCTGTGTGTCTGCCCTTTGTGGTTGCCAGGCTGGTAGATGGTGGCTGAAGCTCACCTTGTCATTGCAGACAGCTTGATGCCCTTTCTTTGCAATGGATGAATTTAGAATTCTGTTTTCAAACTTTGAGCCTCATTACAAAGCCTTTATCTCTTTTGTCCCTATTACTCATATTTTTTTTTGTAATTTTAAGTGTTTACTCAGTAGGATTTAATTATACTTCTTTTGACTGTAAACCTACAGGAAGGGAGAGACATCTACCAGAAAAATTATGTTTTTAAACCAGTAAATTTGAGTGTACTGCTTCCTAGTACTGTAAGTTTTGCTTTTATGGTGCAAAGAATTATCAAGAACTGTCACATCTGGTAGGTTTCAGAAAAGCTGCAACAAAGTTATTTTAATAAGAAAAATGAATGCATGAATTATTTAAAATAGTTGGTGCAACTATTCCTATTAACTAATCCAGGCACTTGGAAGGCAATTACACTGAGCTTTGACAACACTGCCAACCCACTGCACAGTGCCTTATGCCAAAAGCTATTGTTGTTTTATTGACCACGTTCACCATTACATATGCATATGAAAAAACAGAGGCATTTTCATCGGGATTACCCTAATAGCATTAAGAGATTATTTTTTAAATTTCCTTGGAAGGAAATTCACTTAAATGAGATTACTTATTACTTGACTGGTTTCCTATCATGCTGCTATGTTTAGGTAAGTGGAGTCCATTAGAGTATAAAGTTTTTTTAAAAACTGATTTTATACATTAATGATTTCAAATAAAAGAGAAGTACTATATTTGTGCACAGCTTCTTTTGAGAAAGTTAAGTCGATGCTCTGGTTAGGAGAGATAACACTTTTTGTCCCCCTTGGTGGCCCCCCTAGTGTCACCATTAGTTGCTAATTACTTGCAAACAAATAAACAATTAACTCCTCGTGCCTCTTGGTGGGAGAGTTTTCATTGACATGCTAAAACTTTCTAATAAAAGATTTTAATTAATGACGTTGCAAATCCAACCCCCTTGTCAACATAGCTATAAGGACTTGTGGAGAAATGCAAGTGCAGTGTCCCTGCTATGCTGGCTGAGAGTGAGAGCATGGCCGGGCCATCGCTCTGTGCTGCCAATACAGCAGCAGCTCAGAATCTGCACAGAGGGTCTGGGTTTGTAGAAAATAAAACCACACAGTGCTCGTTTTCAATTGAAAGTATTTTGGGACTGGAGCAGAAAAAAGATGATGTTCCCACTGTGAAACCTCACAGACCCTGGATGGATGCATGCACCAGCTTGGGTAAGTCAGTCTGTTTTGTAACATCTCAAGACTTTTGCTCTCTAAAAATATTTACATGTTTATATTGGAAACCAGTAAATTGAAGCTCTCCTTTGCTTGCTTTTTCTAGTTTTAGGTGATGACAGTAATCCCCATCTGCAAATCCCCGTTGTTTGCTATGAAAATCCATTATTTCATGCTAATAGTGATCCAGTGCAAGAGGAAAAAGTTTTGAAATGTGAAAAATATTTTTCAGTCACTGAAAGGCTGTCTTTCAAACGAGAACTGAGCTGGTACAGGGGTAGAAGACCAAGAACTGCATTCACTAGAAACCAGGTAGGGCTTTTCTCAGTGTTTAACAAATGAGTAACAATATTATTTAGTGAAGTGTTGGCAGAAGCCTGTAACAGCTGACTAATGCAGTGTGAGGTATTTCTGCAGAGAGATAAGTAATCAGGAACTAGTGGAAATTAACAGGAATGTTGCTAATTTCAGCAGAGCTGTGTTTATGCCTGGAATCAGAATTGTGCAGACAGTGCTTGAAGTCTACTGTTGAATAAACTAAACCTGTTTTTTTGTATTTATTTTCTGTATTACTGCTATGAAAGTAATGATAACTATTCAACAAGTGTGTTTTTAACTCCTCAGATTGAAGTCTTGGAAAATGTTTTTAAAATGAACTCCTACCCTGGCATTGATATTAGAGAGGAACTGGCTCGCAAATTAGATTTAGATGAAGACAGGATCCAGGTAATTAAAAATTTATTTGATCTTTTCTGTAATTCTATCTATTTGTACTCTCTGGTTATATAAATAAGTAGTTTGACAGCAGTAGCAGTAATGTTAATACTCTTAATGTAAATCAGTGTGCATACATGTAATATGCCCTCAATGATTTGTGAAATGGAAGCCATTTAATTCCTTCTGAAATATAAAAGCTTATTCCATAGCATTGATGAGTCATGAATCACTATAATACTTCCATGATATCTGCTCTGTTAATCTCTAGTTATCATGTACAGAACTTGAACATTTACTTCTGCGTTTTAAAACCATGTTTATATTATGCTTATCACCATATTTGAAAAACAAATACGGAACAGATATTGAAATAATGACTGTCTAAGTGTGAGAGTATCAGTAGAGCATAGATGTGTTGAACCAGTGTTTGAACCTCTGTCTTTATCTGGCCAAAACCAAAATCTACTCAGGGATATTAATTACTGATTTCAATGTAGTCCAATATGATAAGAATACTGTAAACATTAGAATTTGAGCTTCATCTTGATGTTTATCAAGCTTTTGATGCCAGTATTATATTGGGGTTGATGGGAAAACTTGATATCGCAATTAGTTAAGCAGCTGTGGAAATAGCACCATATGATGTGTGTAAATTCCAGATGTTTGAGATCTTCATGGTTCAGATTCTGTCATTGAAATTAATCCTAGTTTTTATATTAATTACATTGAAGCTGGTCCTTGCTTTGCAGTTAAGCTGAGGGTGTTACTTTCTTTGTCTGTGGTGTTAGAATTACAGCAAGTAGCTACATCTGCACATTTTAAATTTGTATTGAACTTTCAAAGAGTTGTCACCACACAATATATTGTAATGCTGTGTGAATATGTTTATTTCAGATATTATCCTGCTTCCAGTGCTGTATTTCTGAAAAGCATGCCTTCTCTTTTCATTTTAGATCTGGTTCCAGAACCGTCGTGCAAAGCTGAAAAGGTCACACAGAGAATCTCAGTTTCTAATGGTGAAAAATACTTTCACCTCCAGTCTGCTAGACTAGAAAGGATGGTTTGGTGTTACAACAGACCATGAAGAATTATTCATAACCTGTATTAAGTAATGAAATAGTAATTATGATTTTATGCCCAGATTTGAAAGTTTATTACAATTTTCATTCAAATAAACTGTAAATACTTGAAGTATTATTATAATCTACTTTTTGTGGAAAAACATAATTTTTCATATGTATTTTAATAAGTATTTTCAGAGAAGTTGTAATATTTTTGCAGTATAAAGAAATGCAAACCCTAGGTTGTATAAGATTTTTTCAGCTATTATGAATTACTCCAGCTTAACAGAAGATGACTTGACAAAGCTTCATGGTTTTAGAAAAAGTCTGTTTAAAGTCTGAAATACAGATTAAGCAAAATAGATTTCGCTACCTGGAACAGATTGTGTGTTACATTGTAGTTTAAATAACTTCTTTATGAAAACTATCATGTTCTTTATAAATAACATAATTTTTAGGAAAAGGTATCTCCAATGGAAGGGCTAATATTCAACTGACTGTTCAGTTTGAACAATTACTCAGTTAAAAGATGCCAAAAATTACAATATTTTTATATGATTTTAATTAATTTGTGGTATTTGCCTGTTTAATACTTCAACTTGGATATCTCCTCTCTTGTCAGTATAAGTGTTCCAGTTAGAGAAGTTGCCCTATTATCTTTTAATGACAGAACGTAGCATTTCACAGGATCAAATCAGTTGGGACCAGACCAGATATCCAGATCATTGCCATTAATTTTAGGGTGTTGAATTAATTTTTTATCGAAAATTACATGGAAGTTAATTATCCCCATATTTGATATTCAGCCTGAAGTCAAGGAGAGCCTTATATGAAAAATCTCCCACCCAAGTCTTCATGGAAAGCATTGTAAGTCCAGGTTAACACTGTTCTTTGTCCAGCAGAGCGCTGAGCACTTGCCTAAAGTGCTGATGTCCTTCAGTGAGACTTCAGCCTGTATTTCTTACCAGACATAAATTCTGCATTCTCTCATGAACAGACAGAGTATTGCCCTTCCTTTCTCGATGCTTTTATCTGTGATATCTTCTGCCCTATAGAATGAAAGGTAAGTTTGATAAAATGGGGCAATGGAAAAAGAAATTATTTTATGTAATCATGTGTTAGGAAAAGCTGAAGGGAAGGATGATCTTACTTCAGTCCTTACTTAGCATTTTGGATGGTAGGTTGAGCTATGAGAGTTTAAATAAAAACATGTCTGTATTTTTTGAAAAATATTACTAATAACTGCATTACTTTAAAACTAGCCTACAAGTATTGGCCATTTTATGTCTTTAACTTAAGGCTCATTGCCTTCGTTTTTATACAGAATCCTTAAAATCTTGAATTGTTTGACTTTGCGCCTGGAAATCTTGTCTTATTTTGATGGGAAAATAACAAACTTTTATCCAATATTGAAATGTTAATTTTCTGTGCTTTGTTGGATTTGGGAAATAACATTCCTGACTGAACTTCTGTTGTATCCTGCATTCCAAAATACTTAAGAGAACACTCACAAATACAGCAATTTAAATTTGAGCCAAAGCCATTAGAATAGTTTTTAGAGAAATTGAAATCTCAGTTCAGATACCTACCTGATCTGGTAAAGACAATATTGGGAATGCAATTCTTGTGTTTTGGTTTTTTTCATACCTCAAAACATATATTGCCCATAGCTTGACCTTATTGCAGGTAATCTGAAACTATTGTCTACTTTACTGCTGGAAACAAGGTTTCCAGCAGCAACAGATTAGACTAATCTGTACAGACTGATGCCTAAGAACCTTACTCTATTATCTGGCAAACACCTAAATACACCTAATGTCTCCAATAATGGAACTTGTCTCAAGTGACGGAAGTCTGACCAAACAATTCAAGAGTAGCAGAATAATAACAGCAGCAGCCCCGGTATCCAGCTCTCAATTAGCAAATGTTAACAGCAGGATTATTTGCTGTGAGCTACTAAGGCTGTCCCACAAAGTGCCAAGGTCTAAAAAAGTTTAAAAGCAGAGTTGCATTATTTGCTTCATCTTGGCTTAGCTTGTTCTTCCCATAGTAAAGACATTGGCAAATGAAAGAAGAACTTTTAACTTTACATTTATGCTTACTTTGATCAGCGTGGGTTTAAATGGTGCCCACCTCCTTCTCAAATAGAGATGGATTTTTTTCCACCTTAAAAGTTATTAGTCAGGATTTTCTAGTCTTGTACTTCCTGATAATATGCAGCTTTCTGGGCTCCCTTGGAAATATGTGCTAGTTTTGCATGCCATGCCCTGCAGTGTTCCTGTGTGTCTGTCTGCCCTCCAGAATATAGAAAAGTCTCAATCATCTTTACTCCTGCTCTGGCTTAAGGTCATGAAGCCCCAGCCTTCTTTACTTCCAGTCATGTTGCTTTGCATTGGCTCCAGTGATTATTTGACTCTGTGATAACCTGGTAAATTTACTAAGACGGTGAAAAACTGTTCTAACCAAAAGCATTGATTAGTCTCTCTTAATATTGGCAACCTGTCATGTCAACATCCATCAATAGCTACAATTTAGGCTTGGTCAGGTTGATACTGGGCCTCTGTCATTGACTGTAAGTGGCACTTTAACCTTCTAGCAGTGTTTTCCTGAAACAGATCCAGTGCCTGTGATTCGGGATTATGGGCTGCATAATTATTGGTTTTAAATTGTTGCTCTTTTGTCAATTTAGTGTCTCTTAAACTTTTTCTAACTGCAAAATTCAGCAGTGCCCAGTGCTGTCCAAAAAAGATGAACTATGGTTATGGTCAAAAGCAGATTCATGTTAGTTTATACCAAAGTGCCAATGCTTCTGAAGTTCCATTGTGATATTACTTGCAGCATCCATAAAAGCATAGTTTGAAATGTCAGTGTTAGCATCAAAACTCCAGATTTAGAACATGGTCCATTAAATTGTTGTTTAAAACTTTGAATTTGCAATTATTTAGTTTGTTGAGTCTGTGCTTACAAACAGCAAGCAACACCAGCAAAGTAGATGTTATGATTTTTCTGGGGTGTGTGGACACATCTACATTTTGCTACTTGTTCAAAGGTTTGTATTGGAAATATTCTGAAGAAATGAAACCCCTGACTTTTATAGTCGTATGTAAGAAGATTAATGCTGTGCTTATAACATTATTAAAAGGAAATGTGGTTTTAAAAATAATCCAGCATTTTTACATGACTGGATTTACCAAAAGACTTGTACAAAAGCTGCATAAAATCATTTGTAAACACCTTAAATTTACCTAACATGAAAATAAGCTAATTTCAAACAATTGAGATTAACTCTCAGATTTAACTAATAATTTATAAAATCAACTCTTTCTAGTAATTGCTTGTAAAATAACTTTTTTATTCCTTGGGTTGACTTAGTTTCCCTATTGATTGTTAGGTTGATGGTCTTTGTCTGTTTCCTTTAAAGGACTTAATGTTACATAATTAGATGGGAAATATAAGGTATTTTATTTTCAAAAATACTTTGAAACAATGGTGATTGATCGGAATTATTATTTCATGTCTTGTTATTGATGTCATGGATTCACCTTGAATCAAAATCGCATTCTGCTACTTTTATTTGAGCTATTTAGAATATCTTATACAGCTGTTTGATAATGGAACAGTAAAGTGGAGATGATCATTATGTGAGGAGAAGCTGGGGCTGTTCAACCTCTTGGGTGGTGTCAGGATCCCACCTGATTGCATTACAAAGGGAGTTCATGTGGTCACAGTGGACAAACAGGATTGCTGGTGGGGGAGAGGAATCCAGGGCTGCTGAAGAGCCTTCAGTTCTGGATTCCTTTGTGGGGAAATAGTGCCTTGACTTGTGTGACCTGAGGGGAAAGGGTGCGACAGAAAATGTGGAAGACTGGTCTTTCTGCTTTGGGCACCCAAAGTTGTGTTGGTGGGCCAGTTGTATTTTCAGGAGAACCCCAGGAAGCCTCAAGTGCTGCAGTTCTGCCTTCTTAGATTGACTGGCAAACTGGAACACTATTTATGGACTCGTGGAGTTACAGTGGGTGGGAAGGGCAGTGCCTTGAGCAAACAGAATGTCTGTGGATTCACACAGGCATCAGTAATGCTTCTGGTGTCAGTTTTCAAGCAGGGTCATCTGGCTTGGGATGCTGTAGGGATCTGTATGTGCATCTGGTAAAATGGATACAATACCTAGATTCAGAGGGAAATAAATACCCCTTCTTTTTGGATTTATGTTCCAGTGTTTTTCCTTTCCTAGCTCCGAAACCAGATTTTCCTCTGCTACTGTGATGGCTTGAGAACCCAATGAGAATAGTCTGTCACTCTTTTCCTTAATCTTATGCAATTTGGAGCAAAAAGGACAAACATTAGCAGGTGGTATAAGATAGTCCTCTTCATTAAAAATTATCTATGTTATTAGTCTTGTTATTAATCACTATAAAATTTTGTGAATTTGCCATTTTTAAATTGCTTGTTTCAAACTCATTATCTCATTGTGACCTTTAAAAAAAACCCTCCATAACCTTGCATCAACTCAATTATTGTACCTTCTTTTTCTCTGATCCTGTCTTGCTCTTTTAGCACCAAATTTTGATTTTACCCGTCCATGTCATTTTACTACTTCTAAGGTTTCAAATGCCTGTCCCAAATTTCTAGATTCTGAGGCAGCCTTTTGTCCGTGTATAACAAAATTAAGTTTTATATATTAAATTACAACGAATATATGTCTTTTAATGATAGATTTCAGACTTTTAATCTGTAGACTTGTATTGCATGGCTCGTAGTAATACTCCAAGATATTCTGAGATTCAGTTTCTATGAATGACACCATATTAAGGAAATTAAGAAGGTAGCTGATCAAGTATTCTCAGGTAGAAATTGTTGGCTATTTATTTTGCTTTTTCATATTAAATCAGACTTTGAAGTAATAAACATTGTATTTGAACTGCCTATAAAAGTGCTGGGCTGCTTCTGCCCCCTGGTGGATGGATTTAATAATGACAGCCCTACATGTCCTGGGGGTTTCATCCCGCGGACCGGGGCTGGGAAGAATTTCTTCGTGGAAAGGGTTGTTAACCATTGGAATGGGCGCCAAGGGAGGGGAAGTCACAATCCCCAGATGTGTTCAAGAAACAACTGGACATAGTACTCAGTGCCATGGTCCAATTGACAAGGTGGTGTTTGGTCACTGGTTGGACTCGATCTTAGAGGTCTTTTCCAACCAAAATGATTCTGCAAAAGCGTTTGGCAAAGTGGCTGGTAAACCTAAAAAACCACACGCTCATTATGGTGTAAAACTTAGAATGATCTGGTACAATATCTACTGATAAAATTCTTCTGAAATCATAAAGTCAGTATTGTCAATGCAAATGTTTGCCAGGCAGAAACAGTTACTGCCACCAGAATTTTAATTTTTCATTTTGTCATGTTAGAAGGATAAGAAATTACTTTTGCTGCTTAAATACTGTGCATTTCTGAACCTTTGTTCTTGCATTGCAAAGCATTCAGTCAGAGTATAATTTTTAAAAGTGTGCTAGTGTCCACTTTAATTTCTCTCATGATTCAAATATTTGTAAGTGCCCAGGTAGATATTTGGACTGAGACATACAGTGCAATGCAATTCTCTCATTTCAGAGATACGTCTTATTCTGTGCGACAGGATGTGGTTGTCTGACTATTTTTTGCAAATTGCTCTAATTGGCTTTGGCAGAGAAAGGAAGTTGCAGGGAAGCATTCTCAGGAGGCGTCAGCATTAGAATGCCAATGTTTGTGGCTGGAGACTTTAAGAGTAAGTTGGTCACATATAAATTACAATTTAGAAGGAGTGGTGTTTTCAGTGGTTATTACTATTAAAATCTAATTAGAAACAATAATTATCTATTGTAACTTAACATATTAAGAGGCTTTAACTTTCCATGGAAATACTAACAAATCTCGTTCATTGCAGCTTTTATTATTTGCATATTCATCTTACTCTTTCCAAAAATAAGCAGCTAACTCAATCCTGATATCCAACTGCTTCAAATTTGTGTTTTAAAATCATGTGCCAGACTGTAGATAAACAGAACCTAGAGTTTGTTTGTTTGAGAGGTAGGGCTGCCAGCAACAATTGTCATTCCTAGCAGGGCCCTTCCCTTGGTGTATTTTTTTAGCCCAGTCTTGTAGAATTGCTGTGCATTCTTTTGTAAATCTGTTATAAAATGTTTCAAAATTACACTAGAACATCTCGGGGAATATCTCTCATATAAACAAAAATTGCAATTCCCTTATGCCTCTAGCCTTGATATTTTCTTTTGTGCATGTATTTCCCGTGGTGGGAGTAGAATGAGGTGCTATTGACAAAGGGTTTTCCAATCTTCTTCCACAATGGTTGCACAATAGTAGGATTTTATTTTTTTTTTAATTCTTCCAGCCATGTTCCTGTTGTTCTGCAACGGTATCTGTTACTAGTGTCTCTATGCATTTTAATTGCAAAAATTTTCAAAGCATTTTCTTCAGCCTTAATTATCCTTAGCTTTTGGCCTCAAATAAGAAATTATGTCGTCATGAAGTGCTTGAGCAAATAGCTCTCCCTCAGTTAAATGGGAAAGGGTTTAAGGCAGGTTATGCTCAGTGAGGGGTCCCTTAGTGTGCTAGGATTAATTTTGCAGACATTGCCACAGGATGCTGTTGAATTGCAGAATAGACTGTTAAATCAGGTTAGGGTTGTTCCCCCAGCCCTCCCTCCCCCATATTTCCATGCAGAAGGAAAATGACAAGCTGGCTGGCTGGAAAGTATTGTGCTGCAATAAGAAAGGGTTGAGGAGAACTAAAACTAAGAAACTTGTAAAGATGTTATTTTATTAGCATTCTTGCATTTATTCAAACAGCATTGTGGGGATCTTGGCTTGCATTTCCCATAGTTGTTTGAGATTATCTCTATATTGCTGTTATATTTAATTTTAAAATTGAACATTAAAAGTTATTCAGTTGTTGTTGTTAGAGAATAAAACATACATAACTTTGGGGATACAGTTGTTGATTCAGAATATTTCTAGTTCAACAAAATTTTTATTGTAAAATGACTAATCCATGCAATTTTTAATTTTCTTTGCATCATAAATCTACTTTTAGAGAAAAGTGCAGTTTCACATTACACCTAATCCAGGGTAACAGAAGACTGCTGCTGAAAGACGCAGTCCTGCCCTACTCCCTCATTTCTCAGAGACAGCATGTGGCCACAGGGTGAGTCAGTTCAGCTTTCTTTTGGAGCAGGGAGGATGGGTTTGGTGGCACATCAGTAAACTGAATAATCTTAGGGAACTGAACTGTCCCTTTATTGTATTCATATGAATGAACAGATTCAAAACTAAACAGAAATATAGAAACTTGACATTTGACTGCAAAAATTCTCTGCCGCTAGAAGGCCTGTATACAATATAGGGAACTGTGAGGTCTGGGGAGTGGCAATCTTATATGAAGATTTGCATCCATGGATCACTGATAAATTGTTAATTTGATGGTGATCAGAGGTAATTTTCATATCATGACGGTTTGGTTTATTTCAGTCATTTCCTTTTCACCATAACTTACTCCTCCATCTGATGCTAACTTGAGCCTTTAGGAATATAGGACTGACATTGCTTTGGTCATTAAGTGCAATTTCCTGTAGAAGAGATTAAGTCATCCAGAAAGGTCACAACACCATTCACTCTCTACTTTCTGAACTCTACAAACTTCAAAACATCCCCAAATATCTGAAGACAGACTTGAGATTTTTAAGAAAAAAAGCTCAAACATGACAGTGTGACAAAAACAAGTGAGCAGGAGAGAAACATTACTGCCAGACAGTACAAGGGTTTCTGTAAGGTCTGGCTTAGTCAGCATTAAGAACTGGATGCTCAATTTCAGGACTTGTTGCAAAGCATCTGGATATAGAAGTGGTGGCTGCCAGTGTCAAAGGAGAATTCATGCATCTAATTCCACTTTCAAGTCCCATCTGGACACAGCAGCAGCTATTCCAGAAGTGCCAATAAATGTGCAGACAGCACAGGAGGCAGCTGGCTGCCAGGCCAGCTTGCTGTGTGCTCTTTCCCATTCACCAGAAAGGAGCAGCCAGTCGGGTGGAATTGTCCTGCAGGCTGGCACTCACTGGTACTCTCTGCGTGGCCTTAGGAAGTAGAATGTGTGTGTACAGAAAGCAGCCAATTAAAACCAAAGAATGCTACACACAGAGGTCTTTTCCTGTCTTACAAAGGGGCAGAGTTCTTCCTGACTCCAAATCTAATTATTGGTTTAGCCCTGAGCATATGTGCAGAAATAAAAGCACGCATCTTTATGACTTGGTGCTTAAGTTTCCTCATCTATGAAATGGGACTAGTAATACAGATTTTGCTTTCAGAACTTTGTGTTTTATGAATGTTTGTCACATTTTTCAAGTCCTAGTGATTTAACAGTTGCCTCGAACAATTCATAACAATTGATAGATTGCATTCAAATTTCAATTCAATTTCATGGCCTGAGGTTGCTGTCTCATCAGTTGATTACCCTTCACTTGAGCCTAGCCAGATCATTTTAAATTATGGCATGTTATAATACAAAAGATTCCCTCAAACCAGAATTTTTATGAACCCTGACACTGGTGGGAATGTTCATACCCTTCTGAGTGCCCACATCCATTTCACACTTTGTAGTTTGATACTGGAAGCTCTTCCTTCCTCTGTCTTGTGCTAGATGCTCATCCCGTAGATAAACCATGGCCATGGAAGGGGGACAATTTTGAATAAGAGAGTACTTTCAAAAGATCTGGTTTTCTGCCTTCAAGTATCTGCCATATGAAGTTCCAGAACGCCCTCCCATTGAGGGGTTTCTGTTCTGGGGTCTCTTTTAGCACACTGTTTGCTTGGTTCACTGTAGCTTATCCTCATTTCCCAAGAGTGGGCAATGTCTGTCTGTGACAGGAGTGTGATATTGCAATAGTTGCTTCTCTGACTGAGCTAAATATTCTCCAAGCTTGATGCATGCTTTCTGGTCCCAAAGTGAGCTGTTCTCATAATTTCTTTTGCAGTCAAGTTCAGTCTCTCTTGGGAGAGAATTCAGTGCTAGAAATACGAACTATGGATGGAGCATATAACTTCCAGGTCTAAGAAGGAATTTTTGCTTAGTGATAGAAAGATTTTGTAGGGAAGTTTTTAGGTTTTTATAGGGATTGCTGAGTTCTCACTTTCTCCTCCATCTGGGAACAGCTGCTCAGAAAAGGGAAGGAAAAAAATAGTTTTTAGCTTTAAGCAAGAAGGGAGAGTAACAACCAAAACCAGCTGTAGAATGCAGGATATTGATACCCATGACTTTTGGAAATTATGCATTCTATACTACTTGGAAACAAGAGACTGTTGTGCAAAGGACAAAAGAGCCTACAGACAAGGAGAGTCCCCACAGCCACTTTTGCCCTTACATTAGCTTGCAGCAGTTTGGAGAATCTAGCTGAAAACATTAACTGTGGTCATTTGATTCCTGCCTCTCCACTACTGTTTTCCACAGAAGATTTCACTGGAAATAATTCTAAATGCATATAAAGCAATAAGATACTTCTGTATTCAGCCCGTTAATTCACAGGACTAAGTTGGACGTGGCAGTATGGAGGAATGGTTTTTCAGATGTGTCATTTTGTTGAGCTGAACTGTTGGGAAAGGGGCTCAATACTGGTTTTGTCCAATGGCATTTTGCTTTGTGCAACTAAATTCAAGGTCTTAGTAAATATAACTGATCACTTTGCTGCTTTCTGGGTACTGCCAGTGGAACCAGTGGCAGCTGAGAGTTCTTCAGTTATTCTGCTACCAAGGCAATGTTATTATTCATTCTGTCTTTTTTTGTTTTTTTGGTTAAAATCATCGTAGGCTAAAGCATCAATTGCACAGATAATGCTGATTTTCCTTAGTCCTCACTTTAAAATTACACTTTCTCCAGCAGTCTAGATCTTGGTTCACAGAAAAAGCCAAACAGTTCTCCCCATGGTTTAGAAGGATATTTGTTTGCAGATCAATGGAGGTGTGTTTGACAGGGAATCACTGCTTGTCATTGGTGGTTATGGACAGCAGATATATTATTGACCTGGAATTAAGTTGTGCATATGTCTTCCTTTCTTTAGCCATGATACTGTGTCATTTTAAGTCATTTGTAACGTATTCAAACATAAAAAAGACTTGTTATTTACGGGGTTTAAGCAGCCTGATGATTTTTAAAAAAAGCTTACACAGTTTTCAAGCTTACTGGATCACTTCTGAGTAGTGCAAGGAGAAAGCAAAGCAAGAATACCCAGACAGAGGTCAGAAAACGTGCTAAACTGCCATTCTACTCTGGGATATACTTGACCAAAAACATCTCATTGTAAAATCAGTGAAATTCCACCTACAGACTTAATAGTCCCTTTTTCAGAATTACTGCCTGCAGGGGAAATGGAGATCAAAAGTAAGAATCATTTGTTGCCAGAGCCTTAAAGAACTATGGCCTAATCCGCAATTTGTGCTAAAAGAAGTGTTTAATGGCAGAAATGTAATTTGTGTTCATGTCACAAATATATATAACCATCCTGAAGTCACAAACCTGTTTTCAAAGGTAACTGTGATTGCAAGGACTGTGATCCATCAACTTAAACAAGCAGTTTAGGAGAGTTTTATTGTATGATTTTTATCAATAGTCACAAAGAATGAAAACTCTATGATAGGTGTAAAACTAGTGCTGGTTAAAAATTACCAGCTGGTCATGTTTCCTTTCAACTGATTGGCTTAGTGGGGGTTTTACATACTATTTTAATCCCAACTGTAATGTCTTGCATAATACTGATGGGTGTGTCTGTTCCATTTAGATTATGGTTTTGTCCAGGATTAATCATAGCAACAGAATGTACTAAAATCAAACTTTTCAAAAATAATTGGAGTGATGTGTAAAAGTGATGTATGATGAGGCCCTGGGCTACCTCTTGTAAAACTGAAGTTAGGGCTACTTTGAGTAGACTGTTAGGCCTAGTGACCCCCTGAGGTCCCTTCCAAGCCAAACAATCCTGCTTTGGAGGAGCCTCTTGCATGACTTTGAGAATCTCAGGCAAGAGGGTTGTAACTGATGGCATTCATGGACATATCAGCGGAGCTTGCATTTGAAATTTATTAGATTATGTGATTTATTTTAAAGAAAAGTGTTTTGGTCAAAGCATATCAAAATTAACTTCTGTTAAAAAGGTGAAATATTTATCGCTACCTACAACTTCCATTGCATTTTCTGCAGCTGAAATTTTATGATAGCATTTTATTTCTCCAGCTTGTCTTCCTTAACTAAAGAGTAATTAAAGAGTGGCTGAGAGAGTTGGAGTTGTTTAGCTCAGAGAAGAGGAGGCTTAGACATGACTTTATCATTCTGTACAATTCCCTGAAAAGACGTGGGGGATTGGTCTCTTCTCTCAGACAACAGGACGAGAGGACAGAGTCTTAGGCTGTGCCAAGTGCGGTTTAGGTTGGACATTAGAAGGAATTTGTTCACAGAAAGGGTGATTAGACATTGGAATGGACTGCCCAGGGAGGTGGTGGAGTCACCGTCCCTGGAAGTGTTAAAGGAAATACTGGATGTGGCACTGAGTGCCGTGGTCTGGTTGACATAGTGGTGTTGGGTTGTAGATTGGACTTAATGATGTCAGAAGTGTTTTCCAACCTAATTGATTCTGTGATTCTATAATGCATTAAATACTGTCAGAGATCTATGACTGATCTTTGGCTTGTGGCCTTGATCTGGTCGAGTACCTGGGCTGTTGCCCTGTGGTTCTGTGTCACGGAGTGGCACCTCTTCTCCCGTGCAGTGCAGCGAGTGGCTCAGCACTGCGGTCCCGCACCAGGTGGGGAGGCCGGCCAGGTACGGGTGGACCCCGCCATGTGCAGGCAGGGGCTGCAGCCCGCCGCTGTCCCGGGACGGCTCCCCGCTCGGGGAAGGGAAAGGAAGGGAAGCGAAGCGAAAGGCGCACAGGCGGAGCAAGCGGCCGGAGGGGGTCCCGCTCCCTCCCATTGTTGGCGTTCGCTGGGGCGGGGGCGGCGGGGCCGGGGCTCGGGCGGACCCCCCGCCCCCGGCCGGGCGCGCATGCACAGACACCGACACAGACACACAGACACCGACGCAGACACACGGACAGGGGCAGCGCCGCCGCGCTGCGGGCGCTGCCGGGCTCGCTGGGACCATGGCACCGGCGCTGCCGCTCGGCTCCCTGCTGCTCGCCCTCGCCACCTGGGTCGGCGCTCCCCGGCTCGCCGCGGCCGGCGGCAGGAGGGGCCCGGCGGCCGATGCGTGCGGAGGGAGGGTGAGTGGAGCGGACCTGGTGCGGGGACGGGAGTCCTGCGGTCCGCGGGGACGCGCGGAGGGACCGCGGGGTCGGGCGCTGGTGCGGGATGGAGGAGCGGGCTGTGCGGGCACACCGCTGCAGCTCCTAACGCTGCCCGGGGCTCTGCATCTGCCAGTTCACTGCGGCCGGGGGGAGGCGGGCATTGCCCGGGAGGGACGTGGGTTGCTTTCTCGCCCGGGCGAGGCAGGCGGCTCGGAGCCGGCGGGTGCGAAGGAGTCACTCCACAGGTCCCTTGCCAGCAGCGCTCCCCTTCCCCAGCCGACCTGCGCCGCGAGGGGCATAAAAGCCATCGCTGCCGCTTTGTTATTTTAATGGTTCGAGGCCGGCTTGGGGTCTTAGCTCCGGGCCTGGTCATTATACAGAGGATGTAGGAAATTTACGGGAGGGGGAAGGGGGAGGAAGGTGATAAACGTTTTGTTACTGGGCTTTGCCTTTTGTTCCTGTTTCTGCTGTGTTTAGCTGTCAGACTTTTCTCGATTGCGTTTCTTTTTTTTTTTCTTTTTTTTTTTTTTAAGTATTATTTAATAACTTTTGAGCCGTGTGTTTTGGGGCTTGTTTCTTTCCTTTCTCCTGATGTTCCAGATTTAGTTGAAGCGTGGTGATCCGGGACCACTGGAGGGAACACAACTGACTTTCATTGCTTTGCCGTATTGTTAGACTGTCACTAAGGATTTTGTTGGTTTCAGATCAGCCCCTTTGAGAACGTTGCTGCAACACACAGTTCAGGAGTTTGTAGGGCATAGTTTAGAAAGGGGAAAGCATCGGGAAATGTGTAAAAGAAGAGTGTGGAAAATATAACAGACTTCAAACCCTGTTTAAGCTTAAGACCTAAATCTTTATGTTGGATGGAACTGTTAAAGGTTTAGAATCCCCTATTAGGCCTCTTTAACTGAGAATTAGTAATAAAACGTTTTGGTTCAGTATGTTCATTGTATGTTCTATCAGTCGTGGGCTACGCAGGCTTATTTACAACCACTGTATTTTTCTGTCGTGTTTTGCATCAGCTATTAAATAAATGAGCACTATTAAAAGTCATTACACTTGATTAGTGTATTTTGACATTTCTAGAAATCCGCAGATGCAGTTTGTTCTGCATTTATTTTTTGCTTACATAATTAATGTCATTGTGTGCACTAAACAGGAATGTACCACAATGTAGTTCTTTTAATACAACGATTTTCACTGGCTTTTAGATGAGTAAAACTTACACTCTTCCCAATTAGCATAACCCCCTTTGTCGTTATGGCTCACAACAAATGTACCATCTCAGCTTACAAACTATTCTTGTTTTATTATATTTTCAGCTTCAAGTTCAGACTTCCCTGGCCAATTTGTGAGATACCTTGTCTGATTGTGTAGCTGTAATTTCTCAGTCTGATTTTGTAACAGCGCTCTTGCGCATGATTGCCTCCATAACCCGGGCAGGGAGCATTTATTAGAGTAATGACTGCAGGATGGTACCCATTGTCTCAGTTATGTGGTATTTATCTTGGGCTGCATGTAAGTTTTGAGTAGAGTTGACATACTATTAAATGACTGATGGCCCCTCTAACACATTGTCTGCTCTGGAGCAGGGTTGCCTTTGAAGTAGTACCCTGTAGGAAGTAAAGAGACTATTTGCTCTATTAAAATTCCTTGGTATTTCCTCTGTTTAACCACAGGCCACTTCCCCTCTGCCACTCTAAACACTGCAGGGACACTGACTGATTGAAAAGACACAAGCCCTAAGTAATTGTATCCTATTCAAATAGATATTCGTGCTGCAGGTTATTTATAAGTAGTGTCTAATTAATGTATGCTAAGGGCATGAATAAATCTTAACGTTCTATATAGAAAAAGTAAAAATGTGTAGTTTGTATTAAATGAAGTGGTTAAATTGAGATAATTCTCAATGGCATAAAAAATCTAAAAAAAATCATTTAATTGTTGTATAATGAGAAAGAAAATGTAGATAGCTGAGTGTATGTATGTACATTTAGATACACATTGAATATTTTCCTCTTAAAATTTTAAATGTATGATGCACTTCCTGTGGTGAATCTTTTTTATCATTTGAGTGTTATTTTTGAAAATCTGCATTCCATTTTGCTGCATTTATACAATTAATGCTCATTTTCCTTTCACTCTTCAAAAATACAGTTTTAAATATCCCCACTATTTTGTTTCAGTAAAAGACTGACTTGAGCATATTACTGGACTATGGTTAAAAGAACGTGATGAGGAAGTATTTGTTAATTTTATTCATAGCTCCTGAAATTAGTCCAAGTGGATAACGTTTTCAAAACTAAACTTTTAGATTTATTTTTTTTCTTTTTCAGCTTCTAATGTAAAATATATGCCTGTATTAATTACCCTCTCTGGTAATACCCTGGCATTTGTCTTGCAAACTTAATGTGTGTCTGCAGCAGGAAAGCAGTTAATACCAGGGCGAGTAACTTAACATTAATGAATTATTAGATTTCAGTAGATCCAGGATTTTAGAATTTAGATTGACTTTGGTAAGTCTAAGATTTCTTTCATTGATGTTTAACAGAAATGTTGGTGTATTCCAACACTTAATGTTATTTCAGAGTAAGGTAGAACGTTTGCTCAAAGCAGAATAGTATTGCCAAATAGCTTTCCACTGGATGATCTCAGTATGTCATGTGCACACCTTGATCCAGAGAAAATAAATCAGGGAAGGGCCTCTTTTAATCTAGAATAAGTATGTCCACATGGGGAGCTATTCTGGAACAGCAGTCTCTGAATTTTTCTCATCCTATAAACAAACCATGAGGTGCACAGAGAAGACAGACTTGGGATCTAAGGATGATTTGAATGTATTTCAGATTTATTTATTCAGCATCAAACACATGAGCAACTTTACTCTGAAGTTGTTTTGTAGATTCTAATGGGGCTACACACATGAGTAATTTTTTTCATGTGTTTAATTCCTCTGAAGTTCCTGGCACTGAACCGTGCTCAGTATAAAGCTTAAGTTTAATGAGACTGTATGATGAGAAAGAATAAATAATACAACATTTTAGCCAACCTCCCCCCACCTCGTTAGCAGGGAGTTGTATCTTCCTTCGCTCTGCTAAGCAAAGCTTCTCAAACGTAGTGGGTGTCCCTGTTCCCGTGCATTCTCCCCTGAAACTCTCCCTGTGTCACCTTCTATGCTCTTTATTTATGGAACTTTCCATTTTCCTTTCTCTTTCATAGTAGAGACTCTGAAGAGCCCCATTTCCTACTGTTCTGCCATCGGGAGCTCTGCCTGGCTCATTATTCTTTAGACTCATGCTGCTCTGTCCCTACATTTATCTCCTCAAGCATCCCAAAGCAGGCTCATGCTCCTCTACAGCTGCAATTTGCAAAGCACACAGCTAGGTCTTGCTGAAATACTTTGCCCAGCTAAATGCATGTTTTGACAACTTCATTTTAGGAGAAAGAATACCTTTTAAAATGGTAAGAAATCATTTACTCAGTTTTGAATTATTGCCTCTTACTTCTTATTATATTCCAACTGTTAAAAAAAAAAATCACATTTTCTCTTGCAGAGTATTTAAACATTTTAGAGGTATTAAGCAGAAGACAGACTTTAGCAGGAGCATGGTGGAAGGTGTTAATATTTGCCATAAGGGAGTTCTTCAATCTGTGGATGGTTCCAGAGTTGGTTGAAAGCTCTGCAGACCAGATGCCAGCAGTTCTGTATCTGCCATATTTCTGGGGTTTTTAGAATCAATAGATTTCTCTCCCCAGCATATAGAACAATGGGATAGCACTTTAGAAGTGATGAGATGTGTCACTTCAAGCTTAGTGCATTTCTCTGATTAGATGTCAAGCAACATGGTGAGTGCAAGGCTTTGCAGGCATGGTCAGCCATGCAGGTAGGCATCACTACCACTTTTGCTTAGCATTTGACTTCAGGATCCCTCCTGGGTTTGTTGTTGAGGTTTTTTTTTAGTTTAATTTATTAAGTAATGTAGCAGAGAATGTGACCCCATTTTTACTCTGGTATCAGAAAGTATTGATGATCATCTGCCTATTTAAGTGAATTTTAAAAAGCACAAGGTAGCCTAAATGTGGTAGTGTTTAAATTAGCAGATGAATGTTTCCTCAGGAACTGTGAGGCTGTACAGTTTAATGCTGTATTCTTAGGATGAGAATTCAAGCAACCTAGAGAAAAAATGACAGAAACATGTGCCTGTTTATGTAATTGACAATAACTTAATATTAACAACAACCTTGTTGTTCCTTCTGTGTTTGTATGAAACCGGGAAATTTGAATACAATTCCAGTTCATCAGCTGTTGAGTTAACAGGGTTTCTGCAGTGGAAGTCCTCTTAGGGCTGTTACAGATTTGATGCATTCCTTCTCTAGAACGTGTCCCTTACTTTAGATATTGAACTCCACTCCCTGCATTACTTCCCCTGAGTAAAGTGTAGTAACTGCTGTACCAGACTTGTTAATTTAAAATCTTGAGACACTTATTCAAGAAAAAGTTCTGCTTTAATACATTAATACTTAATAGTCTACTGGTGAAAGGGTGTTAAGCAGTCATGATTAGATGATACTAGCTTTTCTTAAGTTAATTATTTGGAAATGTTAATATAACATGGATGTTTCTTAATTAGAACTGGAACGTTTAAAGGGTGTTTAATAAGGACCAGCTGTCTTTTCCAACAGATCAGTCTGAAGATAATGAAACAAAGCTTTCATGTGAACTTGGCTTCTTAATTCTGCTCAAAGGCTAACTCTTACCCATAAATTTAGCATGTGTTTTTAGAAGCAAACAAGATAAGAGGAGTGTGAAGTAATTGCGGAACTGTTAAACCTGTATGAGGTTTTTAGTTTTTAAAAGTCAAAAGTTGCTGAAGTCCTGTGGGTGTGCCAAACATGGCCTCTTGGTGTTCTGTTCTTGACACATTGTTCAGGTAGTAATGGGATAGCAAAAGAAAGTGTCTGCATCCTAATTTGGTATCCTGTTCAATGGTCACCCATGTTTTTCCTCATCTCTTGGCTGTTGCTCAGGGTTTTTCACCCATTTGAAGCTCAGAATGCTCTGTTAGATTCTAGTAAAGGACACATACCAAGTGACTGACTATACTTTTTAAGCCCCCTCCATTCCTTTGTAGACTCGTTAGGTAGTAAGTGATGGACGTCTTCAAACACATGACCAAGAAAGAAGAGGTAAGTATGAAATCCTTCTCTTGGTATGTTATCAATAGTTAGGGCTGGAATCATGGCTGGCAAAACCTTTTGAATAGATTTATGTTGAGAAGAAAGAAGGAATACAACAAGATTATTGATACTTAAGTGTCAATTTGCAGGTGTGCGCATAATGCAACGGGCAGGAATTGCTTTCTTTTAGATGACCGGGGAATCCTTGCTCTTTCTTTTCACTGGTAGGACATCGTACCTCTGAATAGCCATTAATACCTTTTGGGAAAGGGCCATGCACTTCTAGGACAGGTAGGAAAGAAAAGACTGATAGCTCACCTACTGATGAAAAACATATTCATGCTGGCTGTAAGTGAGCAACATCTTCAATAGAGTCAAAATCTATCAGTAGTATATAAATGGATATGGAACATATGGAATGTATGTCACAGCAATTTCTCAAATATGCACTATGATTTTACATTGTGTTGCCTCCTAAGTTAAAAACTGTAGATGCATGAGCACCCTTTATTGTTGTTATAGTTATGGATTTGATCTTGGGCTGTTATTCAGCAGGACAGCAAATCTGGTTTTGGGGGCACATCACTGGTGCTGCTTATTCTAATGTACCCAAATAAACGGGAGAGGTAGCTTTGTCCTAGGAGATTTTGTGGCAGATCAGGTGTCCCCTGCAGGCCTGAAGGTATAACCTCTGAGACGTGTGTTCTGGTTAATTCAAGGAGAATTCTAGAGTTGTGTGTCCATCACTGATCTGAATCAGGTTAGTACTGCCTGGTGATCTGGCAGTGTCCAGAGGTGCCTGTGAAGTGGTGACCTCTGTTGACTGAAGCACCTGTTTGTTGGCAGGATGGAGTCAGCAAGCCGGCAGTCTTTGGATTTTCCTGGCCTTTTCCTTTCCCTTTACAATGTACAGAGCAGAGTGTGCTGCAGGAATGCCAAGGTCAGTGTAGTGTCTTCAAGGCCAATGCTGTTGAAATGTGTCCCCCTGTTTTTGGTGACCTTTGTATTCTGGTGATCTCACATGGCAAGTACGAGCTCCTTCTGTGCTCCACCCTGAGTTACCAGAAGCAGTGAGGCGCAAATGAGCATGGGGAGTTCAAAGGGCTCCAACTAAATACATGTATCGGGACAGAAGTTGTTGTAAATGGTGGGTATTACACCAACAACTGGACTACATCAATCTAAGTCTTGAGGCTGCTCTCTGGAGGAGGTGACAGGTCTGCAGTTCTGCTTGAAGCTGCGCAGTCTGGGCTGTAATGTTTCCAAGTAATTAATTTGTAATGATTGATCTGTATGATCCTTTACCTCTCAAAATTGTGTAATAACCATCTCCATACCCAGTGTAATGCAGCAGTGCTGGATTTTCCTCATGGTTGGTGGGCAGACGTGGGTTTTAATTTCTGACCTTCCTTCTGTTCTTCACTTTTATATCAGTGGGAGGGACTAGATATTTCTGATCTTACTTGTGACTACATTCAAATCCAACCAAGCAATCAATGACTTCCTTGACTTTTTTTGTATACGGCTGTGGGAAAATTCCTGGTTGGCTGGCTATGAATTAATGAAAATCCTTAGAATGCCTCACTAATGATAGCTCCTGTGGCTTTAAAAATGCTATTCCCTGTTTTAATTTGAGGGAGGTCACAGAGGTTTACAGAAACTAAGAAAAGAAAACTTAACATCTGGTTGTGCTCTGCTGATGACTGCTTTTGTGTGAAAGAAAGTTGTGGCATCACCTCAGCATCAAACACTTCCAAGGTGATCCTTTCTAAAAACTCTCTGCAAGAACCTTCTTTACTCAAACTGTGTTTTCTAATTAACTTCGCTTTGTATTTTCAAATGGAGGACTTTAGTTCTCCATGGGAATCCCAAACTCATATTGTTACTTAAAATATACCCCATCTTTATAAAATAAACTTACTTTCTTGAGTTTTATAGATATCATAAAAATGTTTCTATATGTTTAGTCATATTTTCCTTTAAAAGTTGTGAAACTCCAATATTAAAACAAGCTACTGGGTTGGATTCTGGGGTTCATGAAAGGAAATTTGTGTTTGCACATCCATAGTAAAGTTCAGTTTCATCTATTTGCATAGAAAATGCCAAAGAGTAATCCAATTTGTGAAAGTCCCCTTTTTAANTATGTGTGAAGTTATTTTAGCTCATAGAAAAGCATAGTATGAGAATGTTTAGGTCCAAACAGTAAATCTTCTAAATTGTTAAAACCAGGAGTTATCAGCCGCTCGATTAAACATGTGTGTGCCAGGTGTGACTGGCCTGGAATCAGGAAGCGTTAAAACCCACAACTTTAGAGACTTCTGATAGTCACATTATCTTCTTATATTATGGAATGCTTTAAACAAACTCTGTGCAGCCCTCTGTTTGTCATCTGCTTGCGGAAAAAACACCCCAGTCTGTTTTCCTTGTAAACATGGAATATTAAGGTTTTGTTGAGTGGTTTTCTTGTGTGATTCTGCTTAAAGAGCTGAAATTCTACCTGTGAAAATCAGTGGCAACACTTTGACTTCCATTTTGATGGGATGTTCTTTCATACTTACGTGGTTTGATGCTGTGTGGTTGCCCAGTGCTGAACTGCTGTGACTGACTTCGTGCAGAAGCTGGTACAAACCTCTCTCCTGGTGCTTCTCTGAGCATATGGGAATGTTACTGCCCACTAAACTAGGTCCCTTCCACAGAGCATCCCCCGTGGAGGGGATTTGGTGCGTGTGCTCAGCCGGGCAGCCAGACTGGAGCAGGGAGCTGAGCAGCACAAGCAGGACGGTGGTGCCAGTGGGGCATCCTGTTGGTGTTCCCGGCTCTGCCAGCGCAGAGCACTTGGCTGGCACGGCAACTTCTTGTACTGAGGCTTTGATGATAATTGCTGTCTTCACTTTCAGTGTGGCACACACGTGTCCTGGAACAACCCGTGTAGTGGGTTCTCAAAGGGTAAGGAGTGCACTGGAAAGTGACAGATTATCACATAGGGGATTTCCCCCCCCCCTCAAGTATGCCAGTGTAGCTTTGGATACAGCTGCCCAGCCAATGAAAGATTCCTTCCTTTTCCCCTCTCTGAGTTATTAACGTGCCAGTCTGTATCCAGTCTCAAAGCCCTTGTAGATCCTGCCCGCACTGCTTCCTATTCCTCCAGTTTTCATGGGAATCAACGTTACCTTCCTGTCGGAGCTTGCCCCTAATTGTAGGCAGTAGTAACAAAATGAGGATGGAAGTTGGAGCTGGTAAATTGTGCAATTTATCCTGAGCATAAAGAGTGCTCTGTCTGGATGAACTTTAAATGTGGTGTGGTAAGGGGGCGTTGCTGAATTGCAAACCTTTTTAGCAAAGTTTTCAAGCTTCTGCTGGGCTTCCTCTTGAAATCTGAGAGATACGGGGTATAAATGGGTGATTTAAGCCTCACCCTGTAAGTGTGAGCAGATCCTTAGAAGCTTGGAGTGGGATTCTGAAAATGAATGGAGTGCCCTAACTCCTATTAACTTTCAATGGGATTTGTTCTCTTTTGTGGCTCAGGGGTGTAGTTATGTTTTATATTGACTCAGCAGTGAAGCTGGTTAGTGACATTTTCACTCCCATCTGCTTCCTCCCGCTTTGGTATTGCTGTTTGCCCTTCCCTCCCCACCTGCTTTAGTGCACCTATTTGTAAGCTGCATTGTAAATCACATTATTAAAGCAATCTGAATTGAAAGTATCCTTACTTTTTTCCTTTTCACAACGGAGGTAATTTCGTGGATATATTGAGGTCCCCATGCAGTTGTGTTAAGTATATGTTCAGAGATGGTGAACTACAGCAGGGAGGAAGAGCCAGGGACTGGACAGGGGAGTCAGGAAATCCCGAAGCTAATTTTGTGATGAGGTTAGTGTTCCATATAACTATTCAGATGCTTTTAAAACTTCTACCTTTGAGCTGTGGTAATTTAGATACCTTTAAAAAAGTATCTCATCAAAAGAATTTGAGGTTAGTATACTAAGCGTATATGAAACTTTAAATTATTCAAAATTTTTCAAATGAACATTTTTAGCAGTGAATTTTTCACAAGCCAGAAGATGATAATGTTTCAGAAATCACTTCAGCATCTGTTGAAATGCAGCCAACTCTTGTGGTGGAATACAGAGCTCACAGTAACGTTATACAACCCTTCCTGGCAGGAAATGAAGAGTAGTGTATTCATTTGTAACCCAAGGGGGGACTTCACTACACAGCCTATACTTTGGGAATGGAATTTGGGCAGATTACCACTAAAATTACAGAACAACCTGCTACGTCTTATTAGCGCTCTCTGTTTCTTCCCTTGCTCTGAAGGCAGCATCTATTAGTGCAATACAAATTTGTGTACTTACGGAGTACAGTTAAGGATTATACCCCATTATAAAGAGCTTTGATTCTGTTTTACTGTCAGAATTTTATCTGAGGCCTCCTCATGCTGCTTCACAAGGCATGTGTTAAAAGCCTCAAAAGGAGAAAGGCCCAGACATTTAGCCTGATGCTTTAGTTAGGAAAGACTATCTTATATTTTGCTTTTTCTGTTGTTTATTACAAAATATTTAGCTAAGATCCATTTCAAAGAATCAGAAAAATTATATATTTCATAGTTCCAGCTTTGCATTATTGTTTAGTTGTTAAGCAAATTATGTTGATGGTGCTTAATAATTATCTTTACCTTAGTTTGCCTTCTGACAGGAGTAATAGCTTAACTACAAAATTAGTTAAAATAAGAATCAAACCCACAAAACAAACACCTAACTCAACCTGGTCCTAACAGGTGAAAAGTTTTTTCCATGCTTTTTCAGAACATCAATGGAAACAAAACCTTTATCTTTTATTCATTAGTTAGGAATAATGCAAGTTGGGATAGCTTAGGTTTCTCCATATAGTTGCAGTTGTAAGAGTAATTCCCTAATCATGCCATTCACTTTTGGGGCTCTTTTTCAATAAGGGCCACTGGCCGTGAAATGTCACGCAGAGTTTGAAAATGGGACATTCAGCTCACTAAAGAATGAGCTGCAAGGACAGACATTTCTTTTGATAACATTCTGGCAGTAAATGTAGGAATCAAAGCCCCAATATAAGTGATGGAATAGCACCCAATCCTGTCCAACAGTGCTGAGAGATGTGGATGATGAGTGCCCAGAGTAACCACACTGCCTTTGGTTTCCATATTGTGGTTATTGTTTATTATATTCCATTCAACCCCAGAAATTCCAGTGTATAAACTCCAGCAGTTTATTTGCTTGTATGTGGGGAGCTGACCTGGAGTTACAGATGTGACTACCCCTCTCCTCCCACTATGGTCAGGTTTTGTTCCAGCAGAGGAAATATTTGTTCCCATGTTTATATTTTACAATCACATCCAGGTAATATTTTAAGTTATTGTTTATAGTGGAAGTGAAACTTGATAATCTTTGAATCTACTTCTCAATTTACTGCAATAATATAATTTTATATCTTCCTGTTCAATGTTTTAGGATTAGCTATTTATATGTTCAGTATAACACTGATAAAAGGAATTCAAGGTAGAAGTTTGTGAGAAATACAAGTTCAATTTAACTTTTTAATCTGCATTTAAGTGCTATGTTAAAACTTCCGTTGCATTCTGCCGTCTTAAATCAGGTGACTGCTAGAAGGAAACTGGCTCTTTGTATTGACTTTCTGCATAGAGGCTTTTTTGTTAGAAGTGATTGCTTCCTGCAGAAAGAGATCTCTGTGTGTGTATCTCTTTAAAAACAAGAGGCTAAAAAAATAGTGTAAATGCTTTTTTGAGTATTTTGAAATTCAAAAGAAATTTTGTCACAATTTGATCAAAGTCACATAACCTGTGGCTCTGTTTTTGTTGCACATGCTGATGGTCTGTGGATAACATTACATTTTTTCAGCATGAAACTGAACACTTCAAATCCCTAAAGCAGGCTCAAATTTATGGTTAATAAAAGAATTTATTGTACTGGATGTCATCTGTTATATCACTCTGGGAACAGAAACTGGCAGTGAGTGGACAGGAAATATTTCCATTTCAAATTGCTTCAGTCCATGGTCTGGGGCAAAGTCTCTGATTTCAGAACAATCACTGTGGATATCGATGTACTAGAAATATTTAAGAAGAGCAGAAGCCTTTTCAAATGGATTTTTTTTGCTTTGTAGTGTTTTATGTAAAGTTGCTGCTTATTAGTGTTGCATACTTTATTTCAGCATTGATGCCTTTTGCAAGGCAGAAGAAATAGTGGTATTGTATTTTCAGGTGGATTTCTGCACGTACCAAGTGAACAGCAATTTGAGGAGTTGCTGATCAGTGGCCAAACTGCTTCAAAGTCTCAGACCTTTGTATTTGTAATTGGTTGGGTTTTTAAGAGTGTGAATTCCTGTGTGTTGGTTGGGTTTTTCCAGCTAAATGGATTCCTTCAAGTTGTCTCCTCTTCAAATGTATTATAAGGTGTGAGATCCATGGGCTGTAACTTTATTAATGGAAACTTCAAGCAGTCACATTGAAATTTTGGTATGTTTTTCATGTGTTCGGTAGAACCTAAACGGTTCTACATTTTAAAGTATTTAAAGTGTTCAAAATTACATTTTAAATGGATATATTTGTCTAGAGGACATTAAAACCCGGGGGAAAAAAGTTTTACATTTTTATCTTCATCATATCTTAACATCCTGAAATATTCAACTTTTCATTCTCGTGTTGTTGTGTATTACTATGTGGTTGTAAAAGTTTGGAACCAATTGTGTATTTCCTTCTTTAAAAGGTGTGGCAGAAGCAGAAATGTTGGGGGTTTTTTGGTTTTTTTTTGCAGATGCTGCATGAGATTAATTTATTGAAATTGTCAGGTGGTTTTGGTTTGGTTTTTTTGCAGGGGGAGGGGTAAAAACCAACTTACTGGTGTTATTTTGGGGAAAATTATGTGAGAAAAGTATATGAGAAGAAAACAGTACCCTGTAGTGGCCATGTGAACACTAAATCCAATCATAATTTTCATTTGAGTCCTGTTTCAGGTAGTTAATTACATTTTGTTTTGTGCTTTGACTAAGTTAGAAGCAGAAGGAAAAAGGATTTCATGGCGTGTTCAAAAGGACATAATAAAAATCTAGTCTGATTCCTTCTGAGAGTGTGTAACCTTGATGTGACATGGGTGACTTGTAAATAGAGAAATTGGTTCTAAAGCTTTTTTTAATAAATTTTTTTATTCATTATTTTACATAACACAGGTAAGCAGTGAATTTGGTATGTCTTTGGTATGTGTTTACTTAAAAATCAAGAGAAAAGTTAATATAAAAACCCTAAAATCACAGCAGATGATTAATTCACCTGATTTGACATCCTGTTTCTGATAGATTAAAATTCAGAATATCACCTCACGGATGACAAAAAAGCTCAATGTTTTGCCAGTGTAAATGTAAATGTACCTTTGTAAATCTTCTCCATATTGACCTTGAAAAGGTTTTTTTCCCCCTAAACATAGGTAGATTATAATTTAGGTTTCAAATGATTCTTGTCAAATTTCTCTCAGCACTTCTTACCAGTTACCCTGGTTATACTATTAAAATAACTTAACCTTATACCTTCTTACTAATCAAAACAACTCAAGCAAATAATCCACAAATTATAATGTGGAAAACTGCATCTATTTTCTTGTATAGTCAAGCTGTAGCTTCTGTGTATCCATTCTGCATCAATTAGTTATTTAGGTGTATGAGATTTTTTTCAGCTTTGCAGGAACAAGCCTTAAAATAGAAAACAAGCCCTCATAGGGCAAGATTTATTACTTAACTTAGGCAGTTTGGAAAAGTTTTATTATCTGAGGTGTAGGCTAAAAAAATCATTAATTAAATCTGTATGTAAAAGCAAAGCACTCCTTATTTAAAAACAGGAAAGGTTTAAACTCTGGAGTCGTAAAACTGATTAGTTACTGTGAGTATCATTGAAGGGCATGAGCTGAAATGTGCATCTCGTTACACTGAGTGTGTGGGGCGTTCCCTTGATCAGCCTGTGTTTGCTGTGCTGTTCTGAGATGATTTGGTTTATTTCTCCATTTTTATAATTTTAGTGAGGTGGGTGAGATAACGATTGCAGATCCCCTCCTTTCAGGTTCCTCTCGCTTGTAAGGAGTCAGCATGCAGTGAGTCTGGATCTCATTGGTGCTGCTTGGGTGGAAACCAGAGGTATTTCTTCAGATCGGCACAGCAATGGTATTTTTCCTGGGGCTGAATGCACTTTGTATTGTTCCTGCATTTGTCAGAGTAGGCCATGACAGAACAGACCCATATGCCAAGGCTGAGTTTGTACATCAGGCATCTGACTTTAGGGTTCGTGTCATTTTTCCCACGGTATGATTTCCTATTATTATTTATTAGTGAGTATTGAAATTTATAATTTCAAAGAAAGCTGATTGATCTGAAAATTTAAATGCTGTCAAGATGTAGATTTTCTTTGCATAGATTGGTGTTTTCTTTGTGTTTTGGGTTTTTTTTTAATTGCATAATCCAATTTTAATCAATAATACAAGAACAAAAACTGCTCCAAGGTTCTAGGAACTAGGTAAGGGCAATCCTTCATGAAAAAGATTTAAAGGGAAAATATTGCAAGAGCTGAAACAGCAGTTAAGCAAATGGCACCAATGAAGTAATTTAAAGCCCAGGCAAGTTGTGGTACAAGTTGTGTCAGTGTTTCAGCAGATACCACATTTTTTGTCAAGTAGTGTATTAATTAGTATGGAAAGGGCAGTCCTGAACTGGCCATGTACAATACAGATAGAATGTGTAACCTTTGCTTTGGCCAACTTTCAAAAGCACTTAACATGAAATACTTAGGAAAAATGTGTCTCTTAAACTGTTTAACTTGTTTTGGGTGTATCATAAAGTGTGATATCCATCAGGTGTGATTTTTATTAGTGGAAACTGAATGCAGTCAGACCGGAGTTTCAGTACCATTTCAAACCTTAAATCTGTCTTTTAAATATTGTATTTAGGTACCCTTTTTTAGTAGTTACAGACTTCATGAGGCTTGATAGCACATAATGCCTAAAGAGTTTGCCTGTACAGAAATACTTAAAACGCACATATGTCCCTGACTTTTTTCCAACAGTAAGATTTAGCAATACTTAATGCCTTTGGAATCCAAGTACTGAGGACAGATGAGCACACAGGAAAGTTTGAATGTATTCTGTCTTCATCTTTTTTTTCAGTTTGAAAAGCCTCAACAATCCTGATGGCAGAAATTATTCTGTGCAAAGAGAGGATTGAATTCCGAGGTGAACTTTATTCAAGGCCTGCAGTTCTCAGAAACATTCTCAAAAATGTTTCCTCAGAAAGCTGTGTTTTGGATGGTTTTATTTTGTTGTGTTCAGATTCCTGGTGTTGATCATCATTTGATGGAGCTTTTCCTACTTGTCTGGAAGTGGGGGAAGCTCCTGTTTGCTTACAGAGGGGGGCTGGTACAGTTGGAATATTTTACTACTAGTTCTTCCAAGTATCCTTCAGGTAGACAAGAAGTGTTTGTGCTGCTTTGTGTGTATTTCTGATGCTTCCAAATGGAGTTTTTTTGGCTGCAGTTATGATGGCTGTACTCCACAGAGGGTAAGCAGGAGTGTATAAATTCCCTGGCAGCCAAAGCTTTAAATCTGCAGCCACCAAATATATCTGCCTGTGTCTCTGAAGTTCAACCATGTGGATCAGCAGCCCAAGCAGGCACTGGACCTTCTAATCCTCACTGCTGAATGTATTACTGCTTAAGCTGAGGAGTAACTTTCATCTCCTCTGTGGACCTGGACTAGGCAGAGGCTCTGAGAAGGAATTACTTCCTAAAAGTGGGTAGTTCAGCAGTAAGAATCATTTGCAGAGATTTTGGGGAGCTGGGAGTCACAGTGCAGAGCAGGGAAGGAACCAAAGCCCACACTCTTAACACAGTTGAAAGAAGGGCAGTGTAAGTGAGCCTTGCGTCTGGCTGCAGGAAACAACAGCCCTGCAGCTTGTCCTTTAGCTTAGGGAAGGGAAGAAAGGGAGGAATATGTGCTGGCTTCCTAGGGGCAGATTTGTAGGGAAAAGGAATTTCTGTTATTTCCATAGCTGATGTACAAACACTTTTATTTCTAACTAGAAAGTAATTTTAGTCATTGTGCTTGACATAATGGCCCCTCCATTTTTCTGGTTTGGTTTTTCTTTTTTCTCATCCACTTAAAAAAAGTCTGGAAGAGTCATCTTGCAGATGTGTTCTCACACTGCAGTGTCTTCTGGTGAGGGGATTGTGTAGCATGGCTGTGTATGGGATAAATGTGGTGCTTCTTGGGATGTTACTCTTCTTGTGTCCCTCATGAGAGTGAACTTAATGCCAAAGGTACCTTCTCATTGCTATTCAGTAGGTGCCCATCACGTTTCAGGGCCTTCCTTCCCATTGCCCAGGGCTCCTAAGTTCACAAGGATGGGAACTTTGGGAGAAGATTCGTGTGTTATTTTAAAGAAAGGGATTTTGTTGGTTGGTTGTTTTTTTTTTTTTGCTTTGTCTCCTGAAAAAAAAACAATTTCTTGTGAGGTATTAAAAATGCTGTTGGGGGAATCATGAAAGATTTTTTTTAAAAGCTAGAACATGGGGTTTTGGCAAGTAAATAATTGGTTATTCCTGGAATAGAACCATGCTGCTTACAAATTCTCAGTTTTAAAATCTCATGGATGAGTACAATTGTGTGTTTCTAAATCCCTAAGAATAGGTTTTTATGTCCAAAATAATTGTGTTACTTCAAAGGGAGAGATTAAAATGGAAGAATCCCAAATCCTATCTGCTTTAGAAGTTTTAGGAGTTCTGTGGCACTTTAATCAGTGGAGTTATTGCTAAATTAACTTGCTACCAGATCCTCCAGAATTAAGACTTTGGTCTATTTATATGGTTGTCCTACAAAACCAGCATACATTAGTATTCTTTACAGTCGTGATCTCCTGTGGATATGTAATACTTTCTGTAATTGTGCCTGTATGGTTCATTTGTGTAAGTAAGAATTAAAATTAGGGTTCTACGAATACACATTTCATATTTTCTGTCTGCAGACTCTTAAAGGATTTCAGTGACTTTGTCTCAAATAATACAGAAGAAGGATTAGGAAGGGGGGGGGAATCATTTTGTGAGTACACCAAAACCAAACAGATATGCTATGTCAGATTTTTCACATTCCAGCCTTTATGTGATGTTCTGCTTTAAAGATTTCCTTGCAAGCAGCTGTTCTTATCATTTTCAGAAGTTACAAATGGGATAAACTCCCCCTGTACTGCAAACAGAGTATCTTCAGTCTGCTTGTTCTAGGGTTGTTTACAACAAAAATCTCCAATATTGCAGTAAATTTCAGATTAGAACTTTTTTTAAGTCAAACAGTTATGAATGAAACAGCTCATTCCCTCAGAATTGTTAGGGGGTTTTATGCGTGTGCACTTCAGCATTATATTGAGAAGGCACAAGTAAAAAACCCACCCTGAAATATTCACAACTGTGAATTGTGTTCTGGCTGAAGCTTAAAACTGAGCCTATGAAGTCAGTGCTGGTTACTTTTACAGATTTTCTGTTTCTTTGGATGAAACCTGAAATCAAACAAAGAGCTCAGACGAGGAGTTTCCAGTTTGAAAGGTAGGAATCTGGCATCAGAACATTATTAGGGAACCATTTATGATTTTGGAAATAAATTCCTTCAGTTGTTTTCCAGGTGCCATTGCATTTCAGCTTTAAAGGCAAAGACCTTTTTGGATTTGCCTGTCTTGGAAGTACTTACTCGTTTTGGAGAGGCAGCAACCTTTTATGTGCATAAAATCTTGAAAGGTACAATTTGTAACTCTGAAGGGTTTTTCTTCTTTGCTTTCCTTTTCCCCAGATATTCTGTCCTCTGAAAGCTACATAATTTCTTAATGTGCAAAATGAATGAATTAACATATCCATATATATGATCTACATATATATAATATATATCCATTAGTCTCTCATGCTTCATTCGCCTCTTGAAACCTTTTCTTGATTGCATTTTAAGTATGTTTGAAGATCTTTGTGAGACAAAGACTTTACCTCTCAGTTTATGTCTCTGTAAGTGCACAGTCAATAAAATGGGGGAAAATATATTGTTTAATTGTTTCATGGACAGGTTAGTTTAGAAGTGCTTGGACATAAACTAAAATTCGGTGCTCATGCAATTGTTCCTCTACGGGTGGACTTACTGAGATTTTGGATAACTTCCCACCATAAAAAGAAATGTGTTTTCTAATTTGAGTGGAATAGTGAGCTTGTTGATTTTATAGTGTGCTGTGCAGTACGTTAAGCAGTAAACATGCGTAAGAGGCTCCATTAACTTCTCCTCCTCCGTTGTTCCTCGTGTGTTATTCTGTTTGTTGTTTGCAGCACAGGTCGGTGTTTCTCAAACTAACTTCTCTTGGGTCCCTCTGTAAGAAACGCTACCATTCGCAGCCCCCTCGTTCCCAGTCGCAGTCACCATTGCTGCACCTGTCTTGGCATTGCTTTTCCTCGCCCTCCCCTTCCCAACACCTCGTCTTTTCTCCCCGCTCTCCTGCCGGGGGTCATGGAGAGCGCTGCCTTTACTACAGACTGCTGGCTTTTGTCCAAATATCCTTAGTCTAGCACACTTCCTAGGGTTTGTGGGAACTGGGCTTTGTTGGAAAATCTTTATTCCGGTAACTTTTGCGGGCTTTTTGTTTGGCTTAGAAGGCTTGCGATTTACCAAACATTATTTGCACAAGAAAGTTGGAAAGAGCCAACTGTGGCAGTGCAAACAATGGAAAACTTCTGAGGCGAACTTGCACATTGCACATTCAGAGAAAGGAGAGCTGGTGCTGCCTGTTCTCTGCCATGCTTTGCTGCCTTGAATTCCTGAGCTGGACTCCGAGATGTCAGATTGTCACCATAGGCAGCAAACAGTACAGATTGAACTTGTGCTTTCGTTGTTAAGTTGTGCCTCGAAGAACTGGCTGTTCCTTAAAGCAGCGCCGGTCCTGTAATGTGGGGGAGCAGCTGTGTGGAGCTGTATTACTGTCAATACTCCTTGTATTTCTCCTCCCAGTATTTCTTGCTTCCCTGTCAGACAGGCTAAAGTGTAAGATAACCTTCCATGTTGCCTTTTTTGAAATAGGAACTAAAATAGCCAGGAACGGGGCGTAATAACCAGGCATTTCTCCTGGTTTGGTTTGGGCTCTGTGGCGTTTTTTGGTTCAGGCAGGATCCACTGCAGTTCGTGATCTTCAGCCAGTGCGTTTCATCTCCGAGTTCCCAAAAGCCCCCTGTGAAACAAGTGCATGTGCATCCCTTTCAGGACCACCTTCTCCTCTGGTGGGGTTCAAGGCAGCAGCTGTTCACTTCAATATCCTCTCCTAGAGGAGGAATTTGAGAAACCCTGTCTGGCTGAAATGGCAGAAGAATTGTTCAGACAAAACGTAATTACCTATGTGGGAAGTCAAGCATAAAACTGTAGGTAATGTCATCATTTCGTGAAAAATGAGATATTTAATGATCACAAAAGGTCAGGACAACTCTTATGGAAGTGGAATATGAGTACCTTATGTTTGGTTTCAGAAAATAAGTATTGGTTGTTACTCTTCAAATTAAGTTTTATTTCCCAGATTCTTAATGTAAAATGGCTTTTTCTTATACCTGGATTACAACTCACTTGATAATATGATATGATATAATCTCTCACTCTGGGCCATCTATGCAGTCCTGGTTTTGAATTTCTTACTTTGTAGGTTTTGACTGTTGGTTAAATTAGTTGGCACATTTTTTAAAAAAGGCTAGTATGGATGCTTCATAGTGTTTTCCCAAATCACAGGGCTCAGATTGAGGTAAACAGATGTATTGTGGGAGATGGTTTCTTATAAGTTATGTTACTTGCATAAGAACAAACACAAAAGATGCCAACTTAGTAAAAGAAGTTAAAAAAAAATAACCCGTCTTGAAGAGTCTTGTGTTCCTGTTTCAAATATGCAATAAGCACAGAGAAGTTGCTCCTTGAATTTACTTTTAATAAAACTTAGTTGTTCAGTGCCACTGAGATGTCTTTTAAAATGCTATTCCCATAATTTGTGCGTGCAATGCAGGAATCTATATATATATTAAAAAAAGGCAAATCTGAACAAAATTTATGGTTACACGTGCCAGTTACACACCAAGAATACCAATGATACTGTAAGAACAGTACACACCCATCCATCCAGGGTTTAGAATTCATTCTGCAGTCAATGGAGTACACACAAATTATATAGTAAACATCAACATGGATTATGTGTTTTGTTATATTCTCTTGGAATAAATTCAAAATGCAGGTGTATAAATAATACAGATAATTAATCTTTTTACTGATGGCTCTGGAAATAGAAAATATTTTAACTTGGTTGAAAGCAGCAATAAAGCTTTAAAACAAAAAGAGCAGATGTCAAATATAAAGCTTTTGGTTTACTGAGCAATGAGTATGATAAACATTGATTATTCATCTTGATGTTAAAGTTCAAAAACAATTGTCCCGTCAGTTTGCCTCTTGGGAGTGTGAAATTAGGACCATGTGTGTGTTGATTAATAACATATGAAAGATGAATCATGATTACTGTTTTGGTCTGGTGCATGAGGCTATGCTTGAGGGGGAGTGATTTCCTACCTCCTTCACCAGATCTCTGTAATTAGTGCGAGCATCTCTCTCTGTTTCCTGGGAGGGATGTTCAAGTGGTTGCCTGACAGTGCCTATTCACAGACATAAATTGCCTTTCTTGAATGAAAACGTGTTGGCTCAACAGAAGTTCAATGTTGGAGTATATTTCAATATTATTTGTTAAAATGATTGTTCATAAAACCGTTCTGAAATCACCCATCCATTTCTGTCACCAGTGTTGTCTCTGGCAGGAATTGTCACATACAAAAAATACATATTCCTTTCAAATATGAACCACTGTATGCTTTAGGCTAAAAGGACAAGGGAAAAGTTCAATAAAAATCAAGTAGATTTTTTATTTCATTCCATTGTATTTAATTTATGGGTCTGATGGCAGACGTTAGTTAAATTTAACTTTCTTGGATGCACGATTAGCTCATGTGGTTAAAAATTTGCTGTAAGCTTTATTTCTGGGAATATCCTAACTTTGTTGCTCTCTGGCCTAGTAATGAGTAGAAAGAGTTGTCATAAGTGCTTTTCATTAGTGAGCTGTTACCATAAGTGAGGGCTGGGTATTCGGAAAATATAAACAAACAAAATTAGAGGTTGACTTCATGTAATAGTCTTTGCCTTTTTTTAATACTTGTGCTCTTTCCTGTTGAAAGATGGATGTTTAAATAAAATGCCTGCACATGCCTTGAACATCTAAATGAGTTACTCATTCTTCAGGAGATGATGTGTTTTAGTGTGACTCAGATCTGTGCTGATTTAAGGAATCTTGGGATCTTAACCTTAACTATTGAAGCTGTTGATGTGGATGGAGGAGCCGATCCAACAGTGATCTTTGTGATTTGAGGTGTGTGATACGTGATGGAAATTCTGTTTGGCTTGCTTGCCCACTATAGGTACAGGATTTGGATCTTAGCTTACTGTGTTTTCTGTGGAGTTCTGTGCTTTGAGCTCACTTAATGTGAGATTTAATGTGGATAATGCTTTTCCCCCACGCCACCTGCTTTTTAACAAATAAGGTTATTTGTAATTTAATCTGTGTGCATTTCATCTTTGATTATCTGTTTAAAGATCAGTGGTCTATAGTTCTTCATAAAAGATGTTTTGACTGTTTCCTTTCCTATGTATTCCTTCTCAGTCCGTGTGTATGGAAGTATGGGGACCACAGGGATTCTGTAGACAAAGCTCCAGGCAATGGAGACTTGCTTTCTAGTCAAGTTCAGAATAAATTAAAAGCTTCATGTAAATTCAACAAATGTTAGTGGTTAATTAATGATAAAAATCACAGAATGGGGCGGGTTGGAAGGAAGCTTCGGGATCATCTCCTTCCAACCCCCCCGCAGAGGACAGGGACAATTAGCTAAGAATGTGGAGCCCTGAGGCCATAACATCAGTGTTTATAGGGTTAAAGTAAGATGCTCTAAACAAGTTCTCTTAGCTGTAAGCCATTTAAAACACGGCAGTTCTTCCTGGAAGAGTATATTTTTGTACTCACAGCAGTAAGTACTCATTGGATTAATGCTGAAGTTTAGCATGATGAAATTGTCTGAGTAGCTGACAAGTTTTAACTTAGAACTAATATGCCAATTATCTAGTTCAACACTTTAGGGTAACCCTAATTCTCTCACTTTCTACTGCAGCCTTTTTGTACCTTTTATACACTTGGGAGCAAATTTTTTACAACCAGTAAGTCTTACATGCTGCTCAAGTTCAGCAGAGTTTGGCTTACATTATATCTGCTTTTTGCATGTACGTTATTAATGACTGTGCTATATTGATTTATATTTTTACTGTTTCAAAGTTTGTGATGTCACCATAATCCCAGTATTCTCAATAGAAATGCTATTAAAGGTGTGGTGAAAAGTGTTGCTTTCTTTTTCTTTCTTTTTAATATAGGATATTAAAAAATCCCATCTAATGGATTACAATACGTGTGCCATTTTTCTGTGGGGTTTGGTAAAATTTGTCTCTCAAAACTTCAGCTTTAGGACAAAAGGAAGACAAGTAACAATTTGGCGGTTTATCTGCGTTTATAAATATGGAAAGTCTTTATAATATATATTTGCCTTTATAAGTATAAAAGTTACTTTTTGGTATTTTTTAATCAAATACATAATGTCTTCATTTTGATGTAGCAAGTTAAATGACATCTAATAAAGTTTAGAGAAACAGAAAATGAGCCAGAATAGAACAGGTATTGATAGAAAAGTTATGACTTCAAAAAAAAAAAAAAAGATGCCTTCCTGTTTCAGGAAGCCTTTTTGTACAACAGCTGGGTCAGTGCCAGACTAAATCAGAGTTAAACAGATGAAAAGCCACCTAAGAATAAAGTGAGATTACAAAATTATCTTCTAACAATACTATCAAGACCTGAGTTGCTTTCATCCTTTAGGTAGTATTTTACTTTTTTTCTTTTAAGGTAACACCTCAGTCCTTGTTTCTCTTTGTACATCCCTGTGTGTGACTGAAGTGACACCCAGGGAGTGCTTGGATGTGATCGTGACAGCATTTAATTACTGCTGCAGTCCTTTAATGCTATTGATTTTTGCTTTGTAGCATTTACATTGTAGCAGTGAACTCAGATAAAATTTTATGTAAATAGCTGGTATTTTTTTAAAGCTAGTGGTAAATAATGATGTGATTTGCTTTTCATGGAGTGTTACTACTTTATAGGAATCAGCTTTCCAGTTTTCAGTGTTATGTCTAATTAGGGATGAGAGTGATGCTACATTTTGAATTTCAAAACCAATTTCAGTGCTTTTTGAAGGGTAAGGTATTGCCTCTCTGAGGTCCAAAGTTCTTTTGAAAAGGATGGAAGAAGCAGCAGACTCATCACCCTGTGGATGTGTTTGGGTTCCTCCCTGGCAGAGCAGTTCTCTGGTTGGTGTTCAGTTTGTGCCACTCAGCAAGGGTGGCAGGATCTGCTTTAGTAGAAAAGGGTGTCTCAGGTAGCATAGTGGATTTCTACAATGTGCACTCCTACTGGAAAAGTTTTGTGATACAATTATCTGAATTACTGCAGTTGGAAATCCACAATTTTTTTTTTCTTAATTTTAACCAGTAATCAGTGAGAAGATTGAAATTTCAATTATCCATTGGTGTTTTTGTCTAATTACATTCTTCTCAGCAAGAATTTCTTTAAATGTTTACAATACATGTTAAAATGATGGGGGCCTCTCACATAAAAAAATACACCAGGAAGGTAATCCAGTGTGAGCCTGGTAAGTGCATACAGGTGTACGTAGTCTATTCTGTCATTGCCTGAGTTCAGATTGATGGATCCTCCTGCTTACAAAATAAAAATCTACTTAAGTTCAAACTAGCTTGCATTTTTCTAATTATTTTCTTGGTATTTCTCTGCAGGGCGTGTCATCAGTCACAAAGAACAATGGACTGCTCAATATCACCTTTAAATACGACAGTAAGTTGAAAATGTGCACTGTGTTCACAGAAATCAAGGGTTCCATCATGGCTGTCAACATGTCTTTTAAAAATGGCTCTAAGAGTAGAATAAGCTCTTCAATATTGACATGATATTAAAATCTAGATTTGTGTCTGCTGGGTCTGGTAGATCTTTCTCTTCCTGTGTTTCACTGATAATAAAACTATCTAAGAATTTGCAGTAGTTTCACTGTCAGATTGGCCTACATCATCTTCCTAGTATTCAACTGGAAAATTATAGAAAATTATTTCATTATGTGAAAGAATGTAGTAACTGAAGGGTTTAGTACACACAAACTCAGGAAAGGGTTATTTTGAACTCTATACGGTTTTCTCTCTAATGTGCAGTTTTGGGTGAAAATGGAATGAAGCGTGTCTCGAGATAGAAAACATGCAGGGGTTTCTTGCATAAAGGGAATATATTAAAAATGTGTCTTTGCAATGATTAAGATTGAATGTAAATATTGAAGAATATTGAATAGTATCTCTTCATCTAGTTGAAGCAGCTGGAACTTTTCTTTAGCTACAGTCTCAGAGGTCCGGGCTAGTGGAGAACTGCAGTGTGTTTTTAGTGGAGGCAGATGGGTTTGGAGCTGCAGCAGATGTGCTCTGTTTTGCAGCTAAACTAAGAACAAAGCAATCTCTGGCATAATAACAGTGGTAAGCAGGTTGCAGCAATAATACTTCAGACCTCTTCAAACATCTGCTAAATGGCTGTATCTTACTGTTGGGGGTTTTGTAAAAGGTTTTTGTCATCTTTGTTGTCTTTGTCACAGTAGGACTATTGACTACGTTGGGAATTTATCCTTATGTAGGCACTTAATGGCCATCATCAATATAAACTCAAGGTATAGTCAAGGTCCTAATTGACAGCAGTAATGTTTGTTTTAATGCCAGTGCAAGTCACAGGTTTTCTTTGCCTACTCAAAGAAATTACTTCAGATGCTGCATGTAGGTAAAATTTTATCATCAAGAGCATGCCTCAGGAAACCCAACAACAGTGATTTGTGTCACTCTGATCATCCTTTTGTTCCTCTATTTTTATGTTAATTTCTGAATTTGCAGTCCTTCGCTGTGAATTCTTTTTTAATCTGATTTGATCTTAGTATTTAAAAAGAGCAAAATCTAACTCTGTCAGATTATACAGGAGGTAGGTGGTCACTACAAAAGAGGTATGTTTTTTTTATCTACATAAAACCAGGAAATAATACCAGTCAGAACAGAGATCCCCACATTTAGTTAACACAATGAGTCTGTTTAAGTCCCAGTATGCGTCATGCTTTTTCCATTAATTCTGGCACCAGAAACTGTTTAACCAATGAGAAGTATTAACTCAAAATTCTGTTGGCACTCAATGTTTCCTGGACAAAGGAGTTGAGTTCTGCAGTATTAGGAAAAGAGTTCACTGATATGAAGGCTAAAGAGCTCACATGATATGAAAATACATACTTACTGTGAATAAGCCAGCACAAAAGAGACTTTGGCTTGCTGGCTGTGATTTAAAGGCTTTTATTTTGCCATACAGCAACTCTAGCAAACCGTGGTTTCTGTTGTTTAAGTAGTTGGTTAGATTATTTGTTCAGGTGAAACACAAATGTTTGTATTTTTTTGTATGTCACTTGTATTCAAGTAAAAGAAGTGGTTTCCTGAAAAGTGTGATTTTTCCATACTATTTTCTTCCTAAATCTTTAAAAATGTGAATCAGTGACTTGCAGTCAAACTTCAGACATTTGTGCTATATTCCATTTTGGCAAATTGTCATTTGACCATAAAATTCTAGTAACCAGGATCCAAACTCTTGGGCTTGCTATTAATTAAATCCAGACACAGCAAAAGGCAGTTACTTCAAACTTTCCATTGAAAGAGATTCTCTCCCCTCGAAAGAGGAAGTTCATGCTGTCACTGCGTTCGCTCGGAGCACCAGAATTCTACAAACAGCAGTGGAAGTACCAATGCCCAGCTTTTGTCAAAGCCACCGTTGCACAAACTATTCTATTCTTGTACTTCTTGTATTCTTGATGGTAATATAAAATACCCCTTGCTGTGGTTATTTATAGTAAAAAGCCATTTTCTAAACTTTCTACACAGTTAATTTTTCTTTCTTTGCCTTTGAGATCACACCTCTGAATTAAATTCAAATTTCCTGTGCTGGTGTATCACAGCACTTGATTTTTCATGCTTCTTTTCTACAAGCTCTGTATAGACAAACACATAGCATATAGATTATCTCAGGTTTTTAGAATTAATCATCAGTTAGTAATAAATACAGTCTGCTGGTCAACTTCTGAATTTTGTTGCCTTCATTAGTTCAGAAGCAGAATGTTTATTTGTGCACACACATCTTCATGTGTACTGTGCTCCAGAACTATTGAATTCCCTGGCTGCTGCTTCTCTTCCTGCCACAAAATATGAGCCTAAATATTGTAAGGCTTTAAAAAGAATAAAATTTGGGATTATTTGTTTTCTTATTTTGAATGCATGAAGGCATGGTTAAGTTCAACAACAAAGTCAGGAATGCTTTTCTTTTGATTTGTTTCCTTAATGAAGGCTAAGGTTTTATATAAACACATGGTTGTGGAGCTGTAACTTTAGGGAATACACTGTATTTTGTGATGATAAGACAGAACCAGTCCTGAGTGTATCCAGTGGCAGCAGAATGGTCTGCAGGGACGTGGCTACTGAATGGACAGCAGAGGGGAGATGGATTTAGGCAGTAGGTTCCATGTGGTCAGGATCAAGCAATATCGTGGTTAAAAAGCACTTCTTGAGCTCCAGTTCTCAAGCCTTATGTGGTTTATTGTTCTCATATGTGCCTGATCATTGACCAACATTCTCTTGCTCTGAGCACTGCACATGCACAAAATTAATGTCAGTCCTCATATTCTTTTGAACAATTATGAGAAAAAGTTGCTCTCTTTTGGGAGTCCCAACACGTGTCACGGGGAACAGGCTACACTGGTGGTGTAAACTGGTAATTTCCTTGAGAGTCCTGTTAACTAGAGTTTTGCAACAGGTGAAAGTGGTTGTGCTCAATGATTTGTGAAGTTTTGTGGGTTTTTGTACCTTGAGACAAAACCTTAATCTAGATTTACTATACAGTACTTATTTTTTATAGAAAACTGTGCACTTATATTTTTACTTTGCTCAGTCTTGAAGAAACGTTTGAGAATTTTTGTCAGCTAAAATGTTTTTCATAAAGTGTTGATTTCTCTGTATTTTCAGACTGCACTCCTTACCTGAATTCAGTGGGAAGACACGTGATCGGAGATGTGCAGAACATCACTATCAGCCAGTATGCCTGCCATGAGCAGGTGGCTGTCATGGTACTCTGGACAGCAAATACCATCGGTGAGTAGTAGAGGGAAATGGCATTTTAGTTTTTGGTTTGACAAGCATGGCCTAAACTGAAATTAATTTTTGATTGATGTAGCATTTAGCTTGCAAAAGCTATGTCTGTGTCTTTGATAAATATTTGTTCTGCTGTATGTAATGCTGTTGAAAAGATGTCATTAGATGGAGTAACGATGGTTAGTCTTGAAGGACAGTGCAGTGCCTTTGATGCCTGAGCCATCAAACTGTCCCAGGGTAGCACTGGAATTATCCTGGGACGTTCACAGCACTGGGACTCAGTTTAGTCATGTAATGAAGTAATTCTGTGATGAGAACGTTGTGAAGACACTGTGCTGAGATCAGTTGTGTTAGAGTAACTTGAACAAAAGGGGTGTAGTTCTGGCATCAGTTATAAATAACTGCAAGTATACACGCACTGGAATAAATTCCATTCCATTTAAGTCAGGTTTTCAATTATCCCATACTGTACTAAAACTAAGAAAGTTGAAACAATCACTATCACTTTAATCTGGTAGTCTCAGAAATTATGGGGAAATGTTACAAAGAAATATTTCTGTAATTTGCCAGCAAAATGTTGAATTTCATTGTGAACAATGGAAATGTGAAGTTACCATGAAGTATTCCTGAGGGTGAAGAAGGTAATGATAGCTTACATTGCAGTGATAATTTGGAAGCCCCAGCTGAGCTGTGGGCCCCTCTGCTCTAAGCATTGCACAAGTATGTAGTAATTGCAGCCTTTGCCAAAGAGTGAATTCTAGATAGGCAAGATAGGATAAGTGGGAAGAACTGACATACGTCAATGGGTGTTAAATAGAAACATTTCATAGGACTGGAAGGCTCCATTTTTAAAGACAAATTAAATATATTTGAGTTACATAAAATATCATGTTTTGAAATTTTTGTTTTCTTTCTTTTTCCCTTCTGTTTGTAGGTATTGAATACCTGAAAGGATTTAGAGTCATACTTGAGGAGTTAAAATCAGAGGGAAGACAATGCCAGCAGATGGTTTTAAAAGATCCAAAGCAGCTTAGCCCCAGTTTTAAACGAACAGTAAGTGCTTTGTTTCAAGAAAAGTTTCATTGTTATTTGATTGTGTAAGTAGTCTCAAAAGTGTTTATTATCATGGAATGGTTTGGGTTGGGAGGGACCTCAAAGCTTATCTCATTCCAACCCTCTGCCATGGGCAGGAACCTTCCTCTAGACCAGGTTTCTCAGAGCCCCATCCAGCCTGGCCTTGGAGCAGTTCCAGGGATGGGGCCACCACAGCTTCTCTGGGCAACCTGTGCCAGGGCCTCAGCACCCTCATAGTGAAGAATTCATTCCTACCATCTAATCTAAACCTAATCTCTTTCAGTTTGAAGTCATTCCTCCTTGTCCTCTCACTCCAGGCCCTTGTAAATAGTTTCTCCAGCTTTCTTGCAGGATCTCTTCAGCTACTGGAAGACCACAATTAGGTCACTCCAAAGCATTCTCTTTTCCAGGCTGAACAATCCCAATTCTCTCAGCCTTTCCTTATAGGAAAGGTGCCTGCATCCAACTCTGTATTGAGATTTCTCATGTCTCATACATGGAGGAGTAGATAAGGATTCTTAGTGTATTAATTTCTGCTTTTGATTGCAAAACTGTGGGCTTGTTTTGAAAAATAATTTCAGTTACAAGAGTTGATTTTCTTATATGTTGCAATCTTGTCTTTTTTGTAGGGAATGGAATCCCAGCCCTTTGTAAATTTGAAGTTTGAAACAGACTACTTTGTAAAGATTGTTCCTTTTCCTTCCATTAAAAATGAAAGTAATTATCACCCATTTTTCTTCCGAACTAGACGTAAGTATTGCATGTGATACAATATTGCATATTATCACTGATACAGCATCGCATATTATCAGTTCAGTGAGGATCACTTTCCCCTGACTTTTTTGGTTTTCCCATCAAAGGAGTGTATAGTGGATGATGATGATGTTAGATGAGTCTGGGTTAAGACTGAATCACACAATATATTCTGAGTTGGTAGGGACCCATGAGGATCACCAAGCCCAGCTCTTAAGTGAATGGCCCATACAGGGCTCAAACCCACCACCTTGGTATTATTAACACTGCTCTGACCAACTAAGCTAATCTCAGACTGACACAGTCGTGGAAGGAGAGTCTGAGTGTTAAGTGGGAAGAATTCCCATGCTGTAGGTGAATGTGTGGTGTAAAATTCGTGTTAGGCAGCAAGCAGAAGAAAAGTCTCACGTAGACCTGAGGTTATCTCGGGTTTCCCTACAGCAGGATTGCCCCCATGGTTGTCAGGAACATTTGAGTCATGAAGATGGGTTGCCCCTCTCTGGACACTGTGAAGAGCGCAGGTTGTTTTTTGGCTTTGAGGTCACTGTTTAAAAGCAGTTACCTAGAGACAGATGTAGGTGAGGACATCTAAAATTAGATAGTGACACATCAAGTTGAATTTCCTGAAATTACTTAGCAGTTCTCATTGGAGGTATAGAGAAGAAACTTCAGTAAGCTCCTCAGTGCTTACAGAGAAATTGCAATTACCCTGTGGGGTGAAATACTGATATTTGTTCTTCTTGGTTTTTTTTTTCTGTCCTGTAAAACTTTAAGTATTTTCAAGTCTGTCTGTTAATGCAGACAGTAATGTTTGTAATAGTGCTCAGCATACATACTTACCCTGAATAAGTGTATTTAAGGCTGCTTTCAACTTCCTCTCCTGATGTGCTGTGCCTGCTGTTATCCCTTTTGTCTCACTAAGGAATGCTATTTTCAAATTAGTGGACCTGTGTTTCTCATATAAAGATGAGAAGGGACTTGAAATTGTAACAAAGAAGCCAAGTTTGCAAAATATAGTTAGTCCAGGCATATTAGAGTGTGGGGAGAAAAGTGGAGGTATTCAAACTGACAAACTCCTTATTTTTGCCCGTGTTCTTTTTTTGGTTTAAATAACATAGCATATTGCTACTCTACAATTAATAATTTTTCTGTATATTTGTAGCGTGTGAATTCTTGCTACAGCCAGAAAACCTTGTCTGCAAACCTTGTAAGTAAAATGCAATACTTTTTGTATATTCATCTTACAAAAATTACTGTACTTGAAGAATCATTTTCCAATTCATGAATATCTCCTCTGACAGACTGGAAGCCAAGGAATGTGAATGTTACCCAGCAGGGTTTTAACATGCAAGTGTCCTTTGATCATGCACCTCACAACTTCGGGTTTAGATATTACTTTCTTCACTACAAACTCAAGCATGAGGGGCTATTTAAGCAAAAAACCTGCAAACAGGTACGTGGATGAGTTTTGCAGCTCTTAAATGCACCAAACCAATGAGATGTCCTGAGGTCTTAGAGAAACTTTAAAAAGTCAATGTAAAATGTTATCAATTTTAAAATTTGAAAACTATTTGGTATTATTTATGTGAATAGTAATTGTTCTGTGATGGAACTCATCATTCAAAACCAGACTTGAGGGCTCTGTTGGACCTGGATAAGCAAATGGGGAGAGAGTTCCCTCTCTTGAAAACCCTACAACTAATTAGTACTTCAAACTACAGCTTTATTATTTATTTCCTACTTTTTAATTTCACCTTTGCACCAGATTTGACCACTTAGTATATCACCCACCTAGAGCTGGTATCAGGGGTAGCTCTCAGTTTAGGCTGTGTTTAGTCTAGAATAATTAGGCTCTGTGTGGTTTGTACAGCCCTAATGACAAGTTTGTTCTCCCTGGCCAACCTTTCATCCTGAATCTCTGAAAGCTGTGAAGCTTCAGGACATAATGCAGAGTTCATGTATTAGACTGAATGAGGTGGGATTTTTTCTAATTAATCATATTTTAGTTCTGCAGGCAGAGGACTGTAGTTGAATGGAGAGACAGTTTTGCTGGTTTAAGGTGTGTTAATAGAAGAGGGCACTGTGTATTTCTAAATCAACGTGAATGTTTTCTTTATTAGGTTTTAAAAGTATGTGAATGGCTTGCAAAGTATTTTTTTCTTTAATGTAGGAGCAAAATACAGACACTACAAGCTGTGTTCTTCAAAATGTATCTCCAGGAGATTATATAATTGAGGTAATATTTTAAAATGGTCTTTTTGGCAACATCTAAATGAGTATGTAAATGGAAAAATTAACTTAAAATGAAAGTATTTCAAATCACTTTAATGAGCAGTAAATTGGACTTCAGGCATCCCTACTGAAGTACCTTGGGCACGTAAATTTTTTAGATTGTTCTTGACCTTTCCATAACTTTGCTTCTCTGAGTGCACAGCAGTTTCATCTGTGCCTTAAATTGAAGTTGTGGGCCTGCATAATTCCTTGACTTTGATTTTTATATATTTTTAATCGTAATTCTGTAGTTTGGTCAGTTGTTATTATACAAGTTTGTGCTGTTCTTTAGTTTTAACTTTTTGAACAATAAGTTTTTTTCATATTTGGTCCTGAAAGCTTTTATGCTTATTTACCTATTGCAGAAAATAAATAAAATTCATGTTTTATTTTTCCAAGCTTGTTGATGACACTAATACAACAAGGAAAACAATGCACTATGCGCTAAAACCAGGTACGAGTTTTGGTTTTTATACAATGTATTGTATTTACCTTATTAATTTAGTTTCAATTTTAATTTTGTTGGAAATAAGTCTCGATTTGACTTTCATCTATTTGCTGTAATCAAGACTGTTGAGACAATTATGCTGTGATTTTTTGATCTAGTGAAAAGAGAGTAGACACTTGTACATACATATGTGCAGCTCTGTGAGTTTCTATTTGGTGGAGTTTAGATTAATACATTGTTGGAAACCTATGTGGGAAAGTGGCTTTTGTTGGATATGTGGATATGAAGAATCATAACCTTAATTGCATCTGACTGACGTGTGCAATATTGTGGGAATAATGTAAGGGAAGTGTTAGAGCAACCCAAACACATCACCTGCCCCTGTCCTTCAGCCCTGAAACCAAAACCAGTGGGCTGGAAAACCTGTCTGGGGAATGCTTTGTGTGCCAATGGATCAGACCCCTGTTTGAGGAGCTACACAGGGACGCAGAACAGCCTCAGATGGAGGCAATGGGCACAATGGACTGGATCCTAATGGCCATTGCTAAGGGTTGTATCTGCAGCAGGACAGTTCTTTCTTTCTAAGTGGCTGCTTCAGCAGCCTGGAGCAAAACCATGTTAGGTCTGAATGACCATTGCATGTGTTACCAAAACCACCCTTGGTGTAAAGTTGTTCTTCTGGGGAGGTGTGAGTTGACACACAGCCCTTGGTACTTGTGTTGGTCACTCTCATGCTGTGGTGGGGGAGACAACCAGCATAAAACCCATCAGAAATGCAGCAGAACAGGATGTTTCATCCTGCTGTATATTTGAGAATTACCTCAAATAGTGTTCTGCAGCAGTTCTGCATTCCCCGTGTCATTTGGTTAGATAATTGTAATGGAGCTAATTTGCATATGAATAATTCTGCTTTACTTTTCCAAGTGCATTCTCCATGGGCAGGACCGATAAGAGCCATTGCCATCACAGTCCCTTTAGTTGTCATTTCAGCGTTTGCAACACTTTTCACAGTGATGTGCCGCAAGAAACAGCAAGGTAAGAGGGATTATTCAGTACGGAGCTCCATTTGAAGGTACACTCTTGCAACCAAAATTGGTAGGCTAATTCTAAAAATACTTTCATCTGAAGAGCTTTCTTTTCTTTTTCTCTGTCCTTCCTCCCCACATGCGTTGAAACTTGTAGCAAATTCTTAATCAGTGCTTGGTGGTAATTTGTTGCCTAGACAGTATTGTATCACAAATCAAGACTTCACTGGAGGAACAAAAGAACTACTGTTGGGAAATATTTTTTGTTTCATGTGTTTTTTTTATTTGAGAAAGTACTACATGATCATGTCGATTACAAACAGATTTGTAAGTTGATATGTTTTAAACATTCCTTTATTTCACTCAGAAATGTCTAATTCATATTTCTTTTAAATCAGAAGGATAGTAAAGCCCTGTGATGCCAATACAATTCAGTGTGCTGTCTGGAATATATCTATTATTCCAGATTTGCTCACTTTACTGGAAGTTGCCTTTACATTTCATCCTAAGCCATCTTCCCAAATTTACTCTTTCTAAGACTTGCTTGCAGCTGTTTTTCTAACTTAGATTCCATCCCTCCTTGCTGACTTCTCTCTTCTCTGTATCCAGGAGCTGGCAAGCAGCACTTGATTCATTGAGATGTTAAAAATCCATCAGCATTTTATATATAATTTAGAGAATCATGTGGTTTCATGAATATGGAAAAAGAGATTGCTTCTCCAAACCTCCCGTATCTGTGCTATCCACCTGAATTTTGGCACTGAGATATTTTGCAAGTGCTATATGCCAGCTGGATTAAATCCTTTTACCTTCTGGTCTTCTCTAGCTATCCCTTTGCTCACATCTAGCACAGTTCCAACAAAAAACCCAGACAAATCACTGGGGGTTTGTCTACAGAGAGAGTTGTTCCAGAATACTTATTCCTGATGAATTGTTCTGAATTAAATCCCTAGATGGATATTTGTATTTTGAAATACTCATGCTTTATTCCAAATTAGCTTAATCAGCTGTAGAACTAGATTGAATTAGTCTGGCATAAGGCCAGACTTTCATGTTCCAGCATAAAAGCATTTATGCAAGGAATGAAACGCTAATAGGTCTATTGATTTAAATTAATCATATCTTAATTCAATTTAATGTCAAATTAATGTCCAAACACGTATGTGTATGTATACACTAGAGAGATCCTGTAAAATATTCTGAAGGGGTCTGTGTTCCTGGAGTTTAATTTTCTTACCTGGCTTTGTGTTTTGTTTAAACAAGAGACTGTTGGGGAAACTCTTAATTGATGATACATCCTTACTGTATGCATTGGTAAAGAGCCTACAAAAATCCTAAAAAACCAAAACCAAACCAAGCTTTATAGTGTGAACTCTCTTTTTCTCTTCCAATTTAGAAAATATATATTCCCATCTAGATGAGGAGAGCTCAGAATCTTCAGCATATGCTGCGGGTCTCCATGTGGAAAGGCTTCGTCCCCGGCCTAAGGTGTTCATCTGCTATTCCAGTAAAGATTGCCAGAAGCACATTAACGTCATCCAGTGCTTTGCTTATTTTCTTCAGGACTTTTGTGGCTGTGAGGTAAACTCATTTCTGCTGTAAACAACTTTTACTTAATTGAAACAGCACTCCCAAAACCAGGTGCTTGAAAATGGGTTATTTAAATCTCTCCTTTTCACAGAGGTAAATTTTGTTATTTTTCTTAATACTGTCTGTATAAATTTTCTTTACTTGAGGAAATGAACAGATCATATCCAGTGGGAAAAAGAAAAAGGCAAGAGAATAGTGGAAAACTAGGAAATTAGGATTCCAGGACCTTCATTCAGCTATGTTCACCTTGTTTTGTATTAAGTACTTTTTCTATATAGGAGATATTGAATCTTTATAGTCAGCAGCCACAAAGACATATTGGTGTCTAGCTGGTATACTTTAGTATTCCTAAAATACGGATTGTAATTTAAAAACAGTTGAATCTGTCAAAACTCCTACTCATAGAACAAAATATATAATTAGGATTAATCATTGACTTTTTGTATTACTTTTGATTTTTATTTTTTTTTAACTTCTGTTAATACTTTTTCTTGGTTTTGTTTGAAAGCTTTGAGAGGGACATTCCTTTGGCTGACTGGGCTCAGAATCTCATGCTGCTTTCTAAAATATAATCAATATGTGGCCAGTCTTTCGCTCTCCAAATGGAAAAAGGCTGGACTATCATTAGTCCCTTTTTGCTGTTTTAACGCCGCCCCTGGGCTGTAATTGGGATGAGCTGGGTTTCCTTACAGCAAGTCTGCTCCCTGGTGCCCAAACACAGTAACACAGCCAAGGCTTCGTCTTTAGTGGGGTCTCAATATATTCATCTGTTTAAAATAGGTAAGGTGCCTTAGAAAGAACTTACTTGAATCCCCCTTTGAGGGATGTACTTTAGCCCTGCCACACTGTACCTCTTTGGAATAGCCTTAAGGTGAGCTGGCACTGCTATAACTACATACCATGGAATATCTGGCTTCAGGCATCATTTAGAATTTATGTAACAAATATTGATATCATCTACATCCAGAAATAATTAAAGCTGTGGAGTTTAATGTAAAAAGTGATGTTTAATGCATAACAGAACAGTTACACAAGTATTTTTGATATGGAACAGGAATGTTTTTTCATAAAGGAGAAAACCAGTGGCATTTAAGAACCATTTAAAATCATAACACGTCCTTAATAAAAATCCTTTTTCACAGATAGTAGATCAGGCTGGATTTTGAAGAACAAAACCAAAAAGATACACAAAACTACCTGTATTGTACCTTTCTCAGAGTATCTCCCAAGGGCAGTAGAATGACTTCTCTCCCCCCTGCATAGAATAGGATTCTCCAGTTGGAAGGAACCCCCCAGTGATCATCCAATCCAGCTGCCTGACACTTCAGGCAGGATCACGTTACTCCTGTAGCTGACTGTGTGGGAACAGTTTTTATGAGTCCTGGTGTCCTTGGCATCCATCTACTCTGTCTCCTGACAGGGCAAGGTGCTCCACTCTGCTATGGGTGATACAGCAGAGCAAAAATACTCTCTGCAAAAATGCTTCAAATAAGATTTTATAGGTGGTTTTGATGTGTGTCTACTATGCAAGTTTTTTTTCTTATCCTACTACTCATTCCTCTTTCTGTGAGGTAAAGCACTGTGCCCTTAGTGTACACAGGCATTTCAGACCATGTAGGATGGTCAGAAAATTTGACAAAGTACAAAATAAAACAACTCTTAAGATAAAATTTTTAGAACTTGTCAGATAAAAGATGCTGCTGTTTTGCTTCCTAATGGGAAGGACTTGAGAGTATAGGCACTAATTATGTTTCTATCTAGGTATGAAAATTCTTGGATCAGACTACATTAATATGCAAGAGATGATAAGTGAATGTGGCACTTAGGGGCAGGGTTTGGTGGTAGTCTTGGCAGTGCTGGGTTAATGGTTGGACATGATCTTAAAGGTCTTTTTCAATGCAAACAATTCTGTGATTCTGTTATTTCCGTTACACTCGGCACTTTAGGGACCCAGATGTACAACGGTTAAGTTGTTTGAGGCAAGCACAGTTGTTTATTGTGGATTGATAAGATCTCATTTGATCACATAAGTAATTGTAATTTGCTTGATCCAACCCCATTTTCTATGTTCTTTTGATTCCCCAAGAGACATTCCTGTGTGTCAAGTCCATAGTGCTTTTCTCTTTTAAGGAACTACTTCGTTTACATTCAGCTACTTGGCTTTGCAATTACACGTTGGGTCCATAAATTTCTATGTAATGCTGGTATAATTAGGTATGTTTTTCTTTAAGTAATAAATGAGCAGCAAAATGGGTTCATATAGTAACTAGCATTCTTTTTTGTTTGTTTTGGGTTTTGTTTGTTTGTTCAGGGTTTTTTTGGTGGTTTTTTTTGTTACATAGAGGTTTTCCTTCTTCCTGAGCCCAGGGAAGTTTTCAGCCCACAAGCCAAGTTTAGAATGAGTGTGAGGCTGTGCTTATGTTGGTGAATAACTACTGACATAGCTCATCTCACTGATTCCAGTTTGTCCACTATCAGTGCAATGATAATTATTACTTATTTTTCTTGTAAAACAGCTTGTATTTGCATCAGAGACAAGCCATAGTTAAACTTATCCGTAATTCTCAGTTGTCAAATAAATACAGGCTGAATGAATATAACTCATTTAAGATTTTTTTAGCAAATATATCTAATAATCTAAAAATCATTATCAACCAGAACGTTTTTTTTTCTTTACCAGGTGGCTCTAGATTTGTGGGAAGACCTAAAGAATTGTAAAGAAGATCAGAAAGAGTGGCTTATTAAAAAAATAAATGAGTCTCAGTTTATCATCATTGTGTGTTCCAAAGGAATGAAATACTTTGTGGAAAAAAAGAATTGGAAGCACAGAGGGGTAGCCAAAGATGCAGGCAAGGGAGAACTCTTTCTGTTTGCTGTGCTGACTGTCGCAGAGAAGCTTCGTCAAGCCAAGCAGAATTCAGCTGACCTGTGCAAGTTCATTGCAGTCTACTTTGATTACTCCTGTGAAGGGGACATCCCTGCTATTCTGGATCTGAGCACAAAATACAAACTCATGGACCACCTCCCTCAGCTGTACTCACATTTACACTCCAGAGATCTCAGTGTACAGGATTCAGAGGTGTTTCCTGTTAACATTAGTAAAAGGAATTATTTCAGGAGCAAGTCTGGGAGGTCCCTTTATGTTGCTATTTGCCATATGCATCAGTTCATTGACCAGGAACCAGATTGGTTTGAGAAACAATTTATTCCCTTCCCTCCACCTTCTTTACATTACTCGGAGCCTGTCATGGAAAAATTTGATTCAGGCTTGGTTTTAAATGACTTGGTGAATAAACAGGTGATGGATGGCGATTTTTACCTGAAAACAGATATAAATATTATTTCAGCAGGGAATTCAGACTCTCACTGTATGATTCAGCACTTAAACCTTGAAGAAGATATAGAAACTCAGGACACTCAAGGTGGTGGCAGCTCTGTTCTTCAGCCGTTGTTACACCTTGGTAAAGCTTCAAAAGACATGCCTCGAGATTCTGGAATCTATGATTCGTCTGTTCCTTCGTCTGAATTATCTTTGCCTTTAATGGAAGGACTGTTGACAGACCAAATGGAAACATCTTCCATTACAGGAAGTGTTTCTTCATCATCAGGTTTAGGTAAGATACAGCAGTGCTTCAAAAATTATATTCACTTATTGTGAGTGTGTTTCTACCATCTGCAAATAGATAAGGTAACACGTGAGGAGCCATACAGGAGGCTGCAGAGGAAGGTGAGCGTTGTCTAAAGGTGGTAAAACAGGTTGCAGTAACTTTAGAAAAATGAGTTTTTCTTAACTTATAGTGGGGGTTCGGAGAATCTTAGTGAGGTAAGGTTTCATTAAAATTCTATTAATAAGTCACTTCTCACTAATTAACCTATTCTTGGAGGGTTGGCTTCTTTTTTCCAGGACTCCTTGGCTGCTGGGGTTTTGGCTGACAGCTGTGTGGTTTAATCAGGAGGGTGATCTGCTGAAGCATTCTCACAGACAGCCGTAAATCTAAACCTGACACCCTATTTTGCTCCTGCACATACTAAAACCTTTAGGGATATCGTCTGTACTGTCGTTAACTCAAGTTTCAGAGTGACATCAGGCTTCTCATCAAATACAGGGCTGGGGGAATGAACAAATGGGTTTCAGTGGAAGAATTTAAATGCTTGGAAGAGACACTCTCCAAAATAGATAGCCAGCTTAGACACCTCCTGTTAGATGGTATAAATTTTGCCTCAGGCTATATAAAAAACCCATCTGACTTTACTAGTTACAGTGTATTGAACTGGTGTCACGACCACATCAGTGTGGAATGTTGCAGCAATTGTATCCGTATGATAAAAGTGGTCTTTGCTGAGCTTTTCCTTCAGCAGTTACAACAGGTGAGTCGTGCGTTTGGATGGTGGGATGCTGTTCTGCTTGCTGCAGTGAGTGTTGTCAGTGAGCTAGTTTGTTAGACATTTTTCTCAGTTAAATGAGTTATTTTTTATTATTAATAAGATAATTCATAACTAATCTTTGATGACAGAATTATCTTGGAGGAGGAGGAGAATAGAGATGCTTATTTACAGATGTTACATCTATATTTATAAGCTAGATAATCTATAGCACAAAATAGTTAAAACCTGAAAAAAAATTCAGGTGGAAAAAAAATACGGATTTACTGATTTATTACTTAAGCCACAAATACTGTTTTCAAAATTAACACTGTATTCTTTAATTTCCTGCCACCTTCTAACTTAAGCCTTCTCTCACATTTGTGGGATGGTGATGTCTGTAACAGTTCTAGTGTCAGATGGCAGTAGGATGCTAGTTTAGAATGTATGGCCTCTCTGTAAGAATGCTTTCCCAGTGTTCCCCTCCTGATTCAATCTCTGAGCTGTCAGCTGGGTATCCCAGCTGCAAGGGGGCACTGGAAGAAAGAGCCAGTCTTTCCAGTAATTAATTCCCAAGTCACATACCTAGTTGTTAACATGCTTCAGCTGGAGAGCTTAAGCATTAGAGCTTTGGCTGGGAGGGTTGGATCTTAGCACTGATGCACCAATGGCTTTAGAAACCACAATAATTTCTGCCCTTTTCCCATTTACTATCCCTCTATAGAAGCACCCCCTGACTCACTCTCCCTCAAACCTCCCCTCACCCAAACCACATCCTAATTAGCCGCAGGACGCAAAGGAGACAGGATCTGGAACTAAGCATCATCTGCCTGTTGGAGTGCAACCCATTAAATCTCTTTACTGTCTCAGACATACAAAATATTTATAGCCCTTATATATATATATATATGCCTGATGATGAGAGGAGTAAATAGAATTTTTTAGTTTTTATTCTTATTGTAAGAAATGGACATGTCCAAGTTATTAGGCTGAATTCACACTTCCATTTCTGTTCTGGTTGCCTATTTTTTACCCATTACTTGGGCAGAACAGACATGAATAGCTCTGTCATTGAGCATCTCAAAGTAGGTCTTTTCTTTCTTCTTTAAAGGACAGTTTTATTTAATCTTTGGAATTAAAATCTTAAGTCACATTATTTGGAATACTTTCTGTCTTTCAATGCAGTTCCTGTGCAGACTACTGATCTGCAAAGGAAAGATTGTCAGAGAGATCATCATGTTGGGCATCCCCAACTGAAGCTCAAGCCAGTTTAATTTTGAGGAAACACCATCAACCAAACTTTTATTAGGTCCATTTACTAATAAGGTCTTCCCTAAGAAGTCTTGTCTGGGGAGTGAATTAGTATTGTTTCTTTTGATAAGGTGCTACTGAGTGTGGTAGTTCAGCTTCAGGGATGTTCAGCAGGATGGTCCAGAGGGTTTTCATAAGTTTTCCTTACATTGTTTCTAAAATGTTGACCAAGTACAAAATCAGTGGTGCAGTTGATGAAACTCACTTCTTTTTTTTTTTTCCATTTGCAGGGGAAGAAGAACCTCCTGTAATCACTGCTACAAAGTTCTTAGTGCCTGGAATATGTAAAGCAGAACTTCACTGCCATATCCATTCTGATGAACTGCAGGCAATTGCTCCTTTGTAATCCATTACAATGTCGTTATGCATTGCCACTTTATCAACAGCCTCTGTTTGTGCTTTAACTACCACACCATCTCAGCACTAAACCTTGAAGGAACAAACAGTCCCTGAAGAAGATCTGTTATTCCATTTTTTTGTGGCCAGTAAACCTTAATCTATTGGGTTTTTATAAAAAGTCTTTCATTATTTGAAAAATGCAGTATGGAAAGAGAATACATTTCAAAATTATTCCTATTATAATTTAAATGTCATGATACTGCACTGTTTACAGATGCTATAATCAAAATTTACTATTTTTTTGCTAGAAGTGATTTTGCAACTGGACCGAAAATAGCTTGGAACGTTAAGTCTTAGTAAATTCTGTAGTCCAGCCTCTAGTTTTAAGTGCTGATGTACTTGATGGCAGGAGTGTTGTAGTGAATGAAAGCAGGATTTTTTCCAGAAGCAAGATAAAATGCCAAAGGTGAGATCAAGAAATTCTCCATCAGAACAAATAATTTTCTTTTAGAAATGCTTGAGCTCCTTTGCTCAGTCTGCTCTTTTTCCCAGATGTTAAAGTGCCTCAGTATATCATTTCAGATGAGTGCATGTCTCCCTTTTCTGCATTAAGCTCCTGTCTCTCCTCCCCAGTCTGGCTGTGATGACTCACAAATAGCACCATGCTGAGGCTGAAGTATCATTTTTATAATAGACAAAAATATAGGTCCTCCATATGCTGAGTGATGCCATGGAAACAAAGTGTCCTATTTTCTTCCTGGAAGGGCTAATATAAAGAATACTTTAAAGAGATGGGGGAAGGAAGAGCAGGTTTTATATTGAAGATAGCACTCTGGATTTGTTCAGCCATGAGATGAGGGTGCTTTATTGGGGGGGGTTCATGTTATCCTTCAAGGATATGATGGTACAAAATCACCTGCAGTAAAACAAGCCAAGACAGTTAACAGGCAGAAATATTTTGTTTGAGCCAACCAGTAAACAGAAGCCTGTGAGTTACTTTGCAGTTCACAATATTTATCATTACTTAAAGATTAAGAGAGTGTACTGTTGCTGGTGTTCTATTAAGAAAAAACCAAAAGCTACAACTGGACCTGTTTGCCTACTGGCACAGAGCATGCATGTCCTGTTTTCTGTGGTGACCAGGTGGGCAAATCTTCATCCAAAATGTCCCTCCTGTTTCCAAAGAACAACTTTTCATGAGTCAAACACGTCTCTGTTACTGCAGGTCTAGGCACTATTATAATAAGAATGAAAACAACAAATAGTAAAGGCTACCTCACCAATGTGCCTTTACTAATTTTGCTCAAGGAGGCAGATTCTGTCTCATTTAATCTGTATTCACATTCCACTAGCAGGATGCTATTTAGGGAGAACTTAGGGAGAATTCCAATACCTCATATATTCTCTCCATTTTGATAGATGAGGATTAGACATTTCTAACTGTTACGTTGTATTATCCATTTTAATAGCATGAGATAGAACTATTAAACAAGGGATGATTTTGGCTAACTGAGTAGCTTTAAAGCTCCTGGGTTGTTTTCTTCAGTTGTTTTTGTTTTGGTTTGGGGTTGGTTTGTTTTTTGTGTCAGTTTATATTTAAACATTTGAATTTCCAAATAAAAGACTCTTGAGATGGTTGTCACAGGTGGAATAAGAAGGTGCTATAACAATTACTTGAACATCACCATCGATGGCAGAACATGCTTTGCAATTGTAATATGGAATTCTGTGATCAATTGGATGTATGTGTTGGATCTGGAGGGCCTTGTCCATTAATGTGATGTTCCTTACTCTTCCTGCTCTCTGAATTTCAAAGAACACTAACTGGAAAACCTCAAAACTTGCAATATTTCCGTAAGTTTAGGTAGTTTGGCCTGTATAATGAATCATCTGCCTTCAGTTATATTTTCAATGCTGTGCCTTGGGCTGTACCAAAGGCAAAATTTTCCATGTTTTCCTGTTCTTTGAAGTTGAAAAATCCCTGAAAAATTGCCAAACCAGGCAGAATCATTCAGAGGTAAATGCTCCTCTACTAAATTCAGCTGTGAAGGATCTTGACTGGGTGCAATTCTCATTATTTTACTAGAGAAAGAGATGGGATTGGTAAGAGCCAGGCAGAGGGGTAACAGTTTGTGTGCTGGAGATCTGCTGTGCATGGAAATGCCAAAGCTGCACGACATGAGGAGGCAACTCTTAGGCAGCTGGTGAAGGTAATGCTACTCTCAGCCCCGGGAAGTCCCAGCTCACATCATGGTATTTTATACTAGACTGAAGATTTCCTTGTTCCATTAAATTCAGGAGCAGAATTGGTATTAGGAAATTAAATTAAGTTTTCATTTTGAGCTCTGAGAAAGCTGAGTTTTGAAAAGGGACCAAGGCAGTTGCACAAAGGATCTCTTGTCGTTAATGTTTTTATTTCTTCAAAATTTGCTGTACAGTCCTGCAAATCTCATTAGTTAATTATAAAAGCTCTATGCAGATGACAGTCAAATCCGTTAGGGAAGGGGGGCAGAAAAATTCCTCAATTCCTTCTTAGCTTAAGGTGGAAACAGTATATTGTATGTATTAAGAAGAAAGACAATATAATTAATTGAAAATTTAGATTAGGACAGCCCACACTTAAAATGTACAAAAGTGAGAGAAGTGATACTTAATCTGATTTAGTATAGTTTTTTTTACACAGCCAGAGTTTTTAAAACAATTAGAAAAATATTGTGTATATTGAGATGCTGGAAGGGCATAGTACTGAATTGGTAAGAATTCTTTATTTTATAACAGCAAAAATTGTTGTAAGAATTACTTTTTAAAAGTCAAATATGCTAACACGTATTAAAGGTTAGCTTGCTGCTATTTTCAAGCATTAGTAAACTCTAAACAGAATGTTCATAGTGAAAGGATGTGTAATTTCTGCTTGACTCAAGTGTGTGGACACTGTTTGGATATTTTATAATGTGTTTTCTGTGAGGGTGGCAAAGACATCAGAAAACTGAAGGCTCAAGATACGGTGGTGTGTTCAACCTTTTGAATGATGAGTATTGTTGTTGCCAAAATTTGTACCTGTACATGAACACATTCCAGTTGTGGAAAATAGAATGCAGCTGACCTCTGCAGAAAGTTTTTTATGAAACTATAATTTAGAAGTTAAAAATAAAATATTTTTGTTCAGTTTCATTCATTGGATTTTTCTTAATGGTATAAGAAGAAATAGCTTAAAAGTGCAATAGTTTTATCCTGTGCACTTCACACACAGCACACAACCAACCAGACTTGCTAACTGCTGCTCATACCCTACAGCTGGAAGGGAAATAGCTGTTTTGGTGGGTGTTCATTATAATTAAGCAACTGTAAGAAACTTTCTAAAGTTTCTCTATTGGACAGACTGGGTCTGATTTAATTTTATTTTTTAATAAAATGGCCTTAATGTGATTTTATGCCATTATTTTTCCGATATCCTCCTTGAAGGTCTCCTAGCACTACATGGTTGTTGTGCATGGCAAGTGAAGACTATCCACACCAACTGCAGAACTGTGATAACCTGGACAGGATTCAGATTGTCAAAGAGGATGTGATAAATAGCTAAGATTGCTGTGTGGGATTTTTTATCCAAGTGGATTTCTAAGCACTGTTCCAGTCAGTGAACCCTCCCAACTGTAATTTCAGGGATGAGCCTGGAAACCACTCTGATTCCTTATGTTGTGCAGGTAAATGAAGATCTTAGAGGTCATTTCCAACCTCAACACCTCTACGATTCTAATTACGTGAGTAGTATTAGTAATTCAAAGAGAATTTGGTAAGTTATTTCTCAGACTCACAAAAAAGCAACAGCGATCAATTTATATATTTTATGATGAGATACAGTTCTTTACTCTCTCAGAACTGGTTTAATAGAATGTGATTTCCCTCTGGTGTTATGGGCAGCTGCACTGTGGACAGTGTTTTCACATTTGTAGAAGTCTATGGAAAAAGAGGAGATGGGTCATATTGTCCTGTTCATAAAGAGCAGAGGAAAAGGAAATGTTCTTTCCTCAGTGTTGGGTGACACTTGGATGACCAGGAATTGGTGCTTGGCCGTACCCACCTCAGTGCTACAGTCTCAGTTGTTTGGGATTCTGGTGTTTTATTTGGATGCAGTTACTATGGGAGGGTTGGGTGTTTGAAAACATTATGTGATAATACTTAGGATGTTGGGGGGGAAGTTTAGTTATATATAGTTAGACATAATAATTTATAATATAATAGACGTCATAGTTGTGAAAGTAAACATCCATGCAAGAAGAAATCAATATCTGGAGAATTTTCATTATCAGTTAATAAAAAGAATGTGTAGGGAGCTGTAACAACCAAGGCTGATTTACCACAGAAATCAAACCTTTTTCCAGGCTCTCCTGGGAGAGTCACAGGCCTTGGCAATAGAGGATTGAACTAGTGAGTGTATGGAATGTTGTCCTGTTTGGCTGCTGATTTAGTTGGAATTCGAACTGTTTAGTTGCTACTGGTGTGCAAAAAGGTCTGCTTGAAGAGAGGCTTGTTTATTATGAGTCAGGGAAGTTTATTTCAGAGTAGTCTATCGATTTGGCATTTTGTCTCCTTAGGGAAGTGCCTCTGTGGTTTCAGGTAATTCTAAATGCAGTAACACATCTGCTCCCTGTGCAAATTCTGTATTAACACTTTGATTGTAAATCAACATCAAATTGTTCACAAAACTTGCTCTGAATTTCTAGAATAGCCAGCCAGGTTTATGATGAGATTTTACTCAACCAAAAATACTTGGCTATTTATAATCATAATCTAATTTTGCTGGGGAACACAACATTTCTTACTAGAGGACATAGAACCTGAGATTATACAAAGGGCCTGGGAGCTCTTACAGTGGTTTTTTTTTCCATTTCAGAGTAAGCTAACCTTTGGAGGCTACACTCTGCCCTTTATTGGCATATTGACCCTTCCCAGCAACTGCAAATTGACTTCCCTTTGACAGTACAGTAAAAATACAGATCAAAACTAAAACGAGAACTCACCTCTTTCATGGCTGAGGAATTCTTATTTCTAACCAGTTACAGAGGATTAAACTTGTCAAAGGATTGGATGCCTTGCACAGCAAAAGAGAAAATTAAACACTTGGAGAATAGATTGTTTCATTTATTTTTTTTATGTAAATACTAAACTGTGTTTCGAGGAAAAAAGTTCCCAGAAAGATTTTGCATCAAGGAAACTAATGCCAGAAGTATTTTCAGGGCAGGTTGTTACTGCCTGGTAAAAGTAATCTACAGTGCAAGTTGTGGAACTAAAATGGTGATATGAAAGTTCTTTTTGGCAACATTTTCTAAGTCTTTTCAGAATGCTGTGGCCACACCCTTTTTACTAATGCTTTATTTCTCAGGTGATTCAACCAATGTCAGTGCATCTGGTTATGAAACAAGATACTAATAATGGGAGTGGGACATGCATAAGAGCAGTTGTGTGTCACAAGTCAGAATGTTTTTCCTCACAAGTGCACAACAGGTCACATGAAGGCCATAGGTAAGTGTTACTGTCTTCTGTTACATGAGAAGTGGGTAGGCACTAGATAAGAAATAGATCCACTTCAGAACAGAGATGGGGCTGGTGTCAGCTGAAGATGGAACACAGGGTTTCATGTCTCATGAGCCATAATGGTGCTTCTTTTGACAGTCTGTGACCAGTCAGTGGGTTTGGTTAGAGAGGTGATTATTGCACCTTTTGCCATTTTGCAATAAGTTCTGTGACAGAACAGCAGGGCACTGATTCATGTCCCAGAGTTTTGTGGCAGCACTGCAGCAAGTCATCACTGATGAAGCATGGAGGGAAACAGAGGGCGGCATGGCAAGAACCACAAGAGGAGGAGGTAGGTGTGGGGCAGACGTCAAGCAATCTGTATTATTTCCTTTCCAACACCCCCCAGAGACATCTGAAGTGTTAAGTTACCTTGGGGCAGACTCTGCAAGGACTGTTTCAGCCCCATAGCACTCCTTGGTACGACTCCTCTGGAAGTCACTGCTTGTTGGGAACCTGGTTTGCAAATATGACTCTTATAATTTTGATGAAAATCAGGAGTGATTTCATTGTTGTCAGTTACATCATACTTATTTCAAAATAATTAAAAGTGAGAATAGAATTAGACCTGCTTGTCTTTAGCAATGTCTAATATAGGGGATGTACCCATAAAGTCATGAGTCATCAACAGAAAGGAAACTCTGCTCTTTATTGTAGCTTTTGCAAACGTGCCAACATGTGTTTAGGTGTGAGGAAGGAAATCACCATCCCTTTGCAGAACAGCTGGACAATGCTCAGCTACTGAGGGTGGAGTGGGAATAGCAGTGACAGTGAGTCAGGAAAGCAGGGCAGGATTCATATTTCTAAACTCTGCTTCGACTGCCTTCAGACCTGAGAAATGCAGGTACATTACTTTGAATATTCCTGATTGTATCCTTGAAAAACAACCTTTTTTTTTTAACATATAAGTAAAATATCACTGTATATTTTAAGACAATGTTTTGAACAAAAGTAATAAGTTTAACCCTTGCATTTTACATTTTGCATACTAATGAAAATGTCCTGCTTAAGATTTAGAAATGCTGAACAATTGCAAGCTGCATTATATAATTTATTGTCTTAAATCCCAGGAATTACAAATTAGTAATTACTAAAAAGTGTTCAGTGTCCCTGCGTAACAATTTTCGTTCATGTGGTTGAGCAGCTTCCTCTTTATTATCTAATTATAAATGTACATCAACTAATTCTTCATTTCCTGCGTGCATAAGTAAGTGGAAATTTTATGGACACATAAAACAGGCTAAAAGTTTCTGGTGGCTGGGCTACAAAGTGCGGGGAGATACTTTATGCTGCTTTTCCATTGGCTGTTTTATGTTGGCAATGCTGCTACTGTAAGGGATCCACCAACTCCCTTCCATTTGAACTTGCATTTGCTTTAAGTGATGCAATTGTTAATATTTATTATTGTTCTGATCTAGTACATACGGGCTTTGGTCACAGAACAGATTCTCAGGCACAGTACAAATTCATACCACATAGTCCCTGATTTAAAGTGCTGCTTTAGTTCCTCTACTTTCTCCCATCTTCACATGGCTGGTTTTTATCCCTGACGTACAGGACTTCTGAACGTATTTCCTTATTACTCCCCCCGTCCAAAACACACATTCCTGTTGCCACCTGTCCGATATTTGTCATACTTTCTCCGGGTTTTTGACCTACTGGAAGCCACTCCTGTTAGCAGCGCTTGAGGTTCTCGGCGCGGGGCCGCTGCCCTGGGCCCTTCTCGGGTCTCTCTGCTCCCGCAGCGCTCCCAGCACGGCCGTGGCTGCGCGGGGATGGCGGGGATGGCGCGGGGGCAGCTCGCGAGGGACCCGCAGCGGAGCGGCGGAAGGGAAGGGCGGGGAGCCGGGCGGGGGCGAGCGGCGGGCGGGGCGGCCGAGCCCTCGCCGGGACACACGCACAGCCCTCCCTCCTTCCCTCCCTCCGTGCGCCCGCCCTGAGAGCCGCCGGGAGCCCCGCAGCCCCCGGTGCTGCCCGCCCGGGCCGGGCCCCATGCCGGGAGCCGAGCAGGAGCGGGAGCGAGCCAGGTGAGAGCTGCCTCTCGGGGCCGGGCAGGTGGGCGCTGCCCGGCACACCTGGAGCTGTGGCCGCGGCGGAACTGAGCCCGGGGGTCCCGCACGGGCCGGGGGTCCCCCGGCTCCTGCGGAGGGGCAGGGCCCGCGCCCTCCCTCCATCCCCTGGGCCCGCGGAGGGGCGGCCCGGGGGCACCGCACCGAGCGCGGCCGCCCCCCCCCGCGGGCTCCGCAGCGCCGGGAGATCGACCCGCGCCCTCACGGGGCTCAGCGGCGCGGGTGCCTTTATTTGTCTGCGTTCCTGAAGAGCTTCTGACGTTTACCTGGTGGCGGGTGTTACCGCGGGTGCGGGGTTAGGGGAAGGGCCGCGGTGCCGGGAGCTGCCGCCCCGCCGGGGCTCTCCCCGGGCCGGCCGTGCCCCGGCACCGCTTCCCTGGGGAACGACGCGGGGAGTGTTCGAGCCTCAAGGAACGTGGAAAAAAAACAAACCCGGAGCGTAATGACTTACACTTGTGAAGCGAGGCACGGCCCCCTGTGAAGGGGCTGTAATGAGAGACAGCGGTAATTAGCAGAGCAGCGCCCCGGTGTCGGCAGGCGGGGCAGGGTCGGGCCGGGGCCGCGCTGCCCGTCCCGCTGTCGCGGGTGGCTCAGCCCTGGGCTCTGCTCCGCACGCAGCTGCGGTTTGCTGAGGAACCATCTACATTAATGCAGGAGATCCAACTTTGGTAATGAATGTCTCTGTTTTTCTTTGTAGTTCTTACATCTTGTGAATTTCCGCTTACACCTTTTCCGTGTATGCATACACTAATTAATATAATTTCTAGTTAAATGTTATCCTTTACTGCATTTTCATAGTGAAAGAGCATAGAAAGTTCCTTCATCCTGAAACACTTGTCATAGTATTAATTTGGTTGAATACTTAGTTCTGTAGCACATACAGAGGTCTGCGAAGTGCAACAAGTTCGGAGGTTGATGTTGTATCTGTAAAGAATTTGAGTGCAGAATAGGAGAAGTCATTGGATTTAGAAACAAATGGAGATAAAACATTTATTGCAGAGGAATAGGGTATGCAGAATGCAGGTAGCAGTGTGTGAAATGGAGCTGCCCCGGTGCAGAGGAAGTCAGGGAATGTACAGGATTAGCTTTGGCTTGTCATTCAAGTGGATTTAGCCGTTCTATTAAAAATTTCTCTGTGTGTGAGGCGATACCTGTTTTCAGTAAATACTTATTAGCCAGTTTCAGTAAACAGAATACCATACTGTTTTGATCAGAAATCCCACCCCGTTCCCTGTCAGTCGTGGGGGGGGTTCGCAGTGTGATGGGGCCTCATGACCCGCAAAGACTCTGTGACACTGAGCATCATTCCCTGCACATTGGCCCAGACCTCCCCTCTGTTTTCAATAGCTCACTTCTTCTCGGGACCGCTTTTGTGTAGACAGTTGTTCTGGTGTCGTTCCAAGCTGTGGGAGTCGTATGTGCACATGATTTGGAGGTGTATTATGTGGAGTCCAGTGACACCACAAGGCCTTGAACAGACCTGTTTTGTTTTGCTGCTCAGGGACTGAGGTGGGGGATATCTGTTTCTGCTCGGGAGTTTGCGTGTAGTGTCTTCGTATTAGCTCAGGAGTTCATTTGCCTCATGTTAAATCTTTTGCTTTAGACGTTAAAGAAAATTAACCTGACGTCTTAAATTTTGTTTATGCTAGAGTTTTGTCTGTGTGTTTTCAGTCTTTTAGGCTTTTGAAGTCTGTTTTGATGAAACATCTTTTCTGAGTGTATTTGGGGCGGCACCTGCCACTGCTACAAATGCTGTAATGAATGCATTTGGACTCCTTTGGAGTGCCTTGTGTGCATGTATTGTATTGCAGACACCTTACAGTCAGTGCATAAGTGTGAGTGCATTTGGAGAAGTCATTTGTTAAGAGTTGTCATTTTCTTCGTGTGTAATATGTAGGGAAATTATATGTTTGTGGAAGACTAAAAGGCCTGGGGTTCTATAAGCCACACATTGATTTTTTTTGTTTAACTTAAATAGTTCCTGTGTAAGTCCCTTTGTTTTTTTACCAGATTGTGCCTCTCAGTTTGTGAGGGTGTATTGTGAGTTTCAGTCATATGAAATCTGGAGTTAACAAATGCCTGCAGTCTTGCCCAAGTCTTTAGGAGAGTGTAGAGTTACTGCACTGTAGCAGGTAAAAAAATTGGAAAATAAAGCATTTGGTAAATATGATTAACACACACCTCGTGCTGTGCTTTTGCCCGTAAGAGCTACTTTGTAGCTCCACTGAAATAAATGTTTATGTAGCAGGTGAGTGGGGGTCTCCACCCGTAATGTAACTGAGGACGTGCAAACAAACCAGGATGTTCTCCTGTGCAGTGACGTGCTGGCAGTGCTGGATCGTGGGCAATGATTAACCTGCAGGTGCTCAGCACAGCGCAGGGTCCGGCTCAAGGGCTCACTGGGCAGCGCAGCAGGCTGTTAATGCCTGAACACAAGGGCATATGTACCTGTACGTTTATTTACTTCCTAATCATGTGCTGATGAGTAGCCCGAGGATTTCAGACCTGAGAAGGCGTTTGAAGTGAGGTGTGTCTTATACAGACCACTGCTGAGGGCAGTACTTGAGGGCATGGCCGGTAGTGAAATCCATCAATTCCCTCCAAAAATTGTTCAAACTGGACAAGAAGCAGAAGCTTTGTGTTCTTGGCAGTGAAAGAGAGGGGTTTTTTCCTTTCATATTAAATCACTGTATGTACAATCAGAAATTTAACTGGAAAGATGCCCTGTGCTGTTGGTTTTATTTTTTCCCTTTCTGTATAGAGTTAATTACCCTCACAGTCCTGTAGTTCCCCTCAGAACTCTGCAGGTATAATCAATGTGTGGTACAACTTGTATTCAAAAAGTTTTACTGGCTTTTATACCACTGAAGCTTGCATAAACCTGGAAAGTTGGCAGGAATTATCTGGACCTCTGTGGTTTCTGTAGAACAAGAACAGCTGCTCTGCTGGTATCTCTCAGACATTTTAATTGTTAAATAGAAGTACAGCTTTCATTCGTTTCACCTTTTTTTTCCAACTAGATTTTCAGGTTTATATCTAGGAGCAGAGTATGTCCATTGCCCTGTCTGTACTGTATCAGGAGACCTACTGATGTGATTTTAGATATAACAGTATGTCTGACTAGTGTTCCCACAGAAGATTTTTGGCTGGACCATCACCTCTTTCCTGAAGACAACAATGAGCTATTTGGACAGTGTGTATTTTGGGTAGAGGGCTGTGGGAAAGGCAGCACCACCACACTTGTATTGACGTGTGCTGTGATGGGGGTACCCCAAGCCTGGTATCCCCCTGGAGAGAGTGAGGTTCTTATGTGAGTGTGGGCCCTAAAAAACTTTGCCTACAGAAATGGGTGCTGTCAAAATTAGCATTTGTTGATACTCCACAGGTAAGTAATTAAGATCCTAGGAAAAACTCTCTCAAGTGAGTTGATTGCTGTGTGGAAGGGTGATCTTGCAGAGTTTCCTGTGTGGGTTTGGATTCTCACTGTGCTCAGCAATTGCAGGCGAAAAGCTGTCAAGACTGAAAAGAAGATAAAGTTTGGGACAATACATTTTTTTGTCTGCCATTTAATGTATTAAATGATGAAGAAAATAAATGCAAAACCAACTTCAAAAATTTCCATGATATATTAAATTGTGCAGCAATCCTGAATTAACTAGTCATGATTATTAAGACAGTAGGCTGAAATAATCATCCTTTTAATGTTAAGGAGGAAATGGGACACCCTTCCAAGCAGACAAAATCTTGAACCTGCTGCTGCTCCCTGACAATGATGATTCTGATAAAGGGGGAAATGGGTTGTTTTTGTCTCAACTGTGGTGGTATTTCTCTTGGGTTTTATTTAGTCTTAATGTATTCTTTTTTGAGGATAAACCTCTTTATTATGAGGGAGGCAAGAATATGTTGAAAGGATGAGAAGAATATGAAGAAGCGGGGCAGTTGTTGCATTAATTTTACACTGGGCATGCATGCTGTGTCTCGTTTTGCTTTTTTCCTGAGTCTGGCATTACCCTAAAAAAGGCTTCATTTCAGTGGTAGTTTCAAAAAAATGCCTCTTTTGTGTTTAGTAAATTGTCCCTTATATTTGCTTACCTTTGTGTAGTCTTCCTAATATTGTTTACAGAAATGCACAAATATTTCTGGAAATAGTTTACCTTCAGATAAAATCTAGATTTAAAAAAATCATAGAAAGTCTTTATTATTGTTACAGCTTTTGAGAACAACTTAGTGCTTGCTTTGAAATTCAGAAGTTTGAGGAGGATAGAGTTAAATGAATCTCAAATTGCTGGCTGTATGAGTCACTAAATTGGGAACATAAATACTCGTATTCTTTGGAAAGAACCTCTCAACATTGTTTTCCTGCATAGTGTCAACTGCAAAACACAATACAGTATGTTTAGCTTAAAAGTAGCTGTATTTGCATTTGAAATCACAATTTATGATAAAAGTCAGATAACTTTTTGCCCATTTGCTTGTCCGACTGATTAAATGCTAGCACTAGGTCTCCAGTAGAAGTTGCATTATTATACTATTGTGGTTTGCTCACGTGCTTTGTTGAAAAGAAATAAAAACTTGGAGAGGGGGAAAAGGGTAGAGCAAGAGCCAGTGCTGGAGGACTCTCCTTGCACACTGATATAAAGGATAGGTTGTTTTGTTTACTGTCTGCTGCTGAAGCCAGAGACTTGAAATAGGAACATCTGGATCTTTTAGTCCAGAGACAGATTTGTCTCAGAATGACATATGTAATTTCAACATCAGGGACAACAAAATCCTTCAGATCTGTTACTGTTGAATTGGATATAGTACTTAATGTTCTCTGTATTCTGCTTAAACAGTATATTCCCTTTAAAATGTTCTGTTCAAGTCTTTGCAAGCATTTCATAATGTTAGATTTTTTCCTGATCAGGTAAGAGAGGTTTAGTTGTGTGTTGTTAAGACACAGAGTACCGAAGCATTAATTTTTTTTTTCACTTGATCTGGCAATCAATTACCATCCCTAAAAGTGACAAAGAAGCTCACAAGCATTCCATACTGGGCCCTCCGCTGCTCCAGTTTGAATAGAAACCACTAAAAGACTGAAAGGTTCTGATAACTGCAGGTTGGACAGTGTGGATGGGTCCTTGTCTTCTGTTTACTGCAGCGGTGATGTCCAGGTTATATAACACACTGATAGTCAGGACAGGCAAAACCAGCAGTCTCAATTATTTTGTGTTCTTTCTGGAGCAACAACCTGCTTTGGGAAGTCTGTGTTTGTATTTTGGGAGTAGAATGTGTGCACGTACCTCTTACGGTGTCCCTGATGCCAATGTCTGACCATGTGTGTGTGCTGAAATGGTTCTCAAAGATACCCGAGGTGTAACCACACCCTCTGTTTGATGCTGGTGAGCTTCTCCATGTGCTGTCATTGAAGGTTATGTGAGATAATTGTGACACAATTGGTTGCCTTCCATTTCTTTTGGTATATTTTAGGGAAAAGAGCTGAGTCTCAGTACACTAAAGGACTGGTTCTATTGAGAATGGTGTCTCCCTAGTAGTCTGTCTCTCCAGCATGGAGCACAGTTCCATGTCAGTGCTCTGGCTTCAGCCTGGAATGAACTTGTATTTATTATTTATTTAATTGTTTTCTTTAACCTTTTAATGTACTTCATGCTGAGAACAAATACAGCATTCATGCTACTTCAAATATAAACATTATCTTTTATATATGGCTGGATAGACCATCTTACTGCCTATAGCAAGTGAGTGTGTATGGGAGAGGGAGCCAAACTTGACACTCACTATGAGGCAAGATCATTATTTTATTTTACATCTTCTTCTCTGTCATCTTTACAATTTCTGACAGACTCACCAGAACGTGCAGTGTTTCTGAGCTATCTCCTACAAATATCTTTGTGTATACACTTGTGTAAAGTACCTATATAAAACTTAACTGCACTTCTGAAGAGCACAGAAGGTGACTGTTTTTAAGGAGACGCCTTCAGCACAGGAGTAAAAACTCTCAAAAATATGTGCCTGAAAAGGTCCTCCAAACCCTCATTCTTTATTGCATTTTTAGAGGGAGTAAATATGATATACCACGTGTTCGTGGGTGTCAAAACTTACTTGAAACAACTATGGTGTGTGTGAAACAAAGTTTATGGCACGCTGGGCTTGGATTGAAGTGTTTATGCAGTGTGGAATTCTCAGCACCGGCTGCTACTTGGAGTTGTCCGGGGGAAATATTCTTGAAGAGCTTCTTGAGTTCTCTCTGATTTCACTGAAGTGCTGTAGGGGCATAAAGATGTTTTTCTGAAGTTTTCAGATATGGCAGTTGCAAAACAATTTGAAGAAAAGATTGCTTTTAGAATGTGTTGTTCTGCAGTTAAATAATGAAGTTTAGTTTAAAGTTTAAATCTGCCCTTCCTGGAGCTGTTTGCCCAAGGTGGGAGCTGGTTGGGAGCTGAGAGCTTTCAGGGTGGGAGGTGCAATGTGCTTGCTGACTTTGGGTGGGGAAATGAGACTTTTCAGGGAGTAATTCAAGAGTAAATACATTTATTCACTAGAAATGACAGACTTTTTTTGCAGCTAGTAGGGAAATGGGAGGTTGGCCCTTTAAAGAGGTTACAATACGTGCTTGCTGGCTGGCAGTCTGTGTTCAGGTTTTGTGAGCACACAAACATTTGTTTGAGGGAATGGGGTGTCTAACACATTTTGTTTCTCTGTAGCAGGTGCACGTTACTCTGGTGATGCTGCTGCCTTCTCTTGCATTAAAAGGGATAATGGTTTCTGCATTGAGGGGTCTTAGTGTTCAGTAAAGCACTTTTCCACAGTTCTCTTATGAACTAAGTATAACAAGATACTATTTCAGCAATGCAGAGCATTTTAGTGAAGGTGAGGAGCTGTGGGAACATGTTTCATCAGAAGATATTAGTTATTTTTGCTTTAACTGTAGTGAACAGCTGTTGAATGATACATTATTTTTCAACAACAGCTACTGTGTCTAGAGATACAAATAGGGAGTGGAGGGAAAGGCAAAAATTATTTTTAGCCTGAGGATCAAAGCGTATCTACTCTTTGTAATGCAAGGGGAGGGGAAAGAAAAGGGGGAGAAAGTGGCCTTTCTGTAGGGAATTAATTTTAACAAGATTGGCTAATACTTACCCCATTTTGTCAGGTATAAGTCACAGGCTGGTTTGAGCCTGTGGGATGTTGTGGCTTCAATACTTTTCTTGAATCTTCTTATTTTTTCTGTTCAAAAGATCCTGCGATGCTGTTCTGAGCAGGTTTCCAGAGGTTTGAGTGCTGTGCTGTTCTAGATTCTTCCCCCCCCCCGCTTTATTTTTGTCCATTTAAGGGCAATTGCAGGACTCCCAGAATTAAATACCAATGAATAAAATACACTTAAATAAAACACACTTAACTGTTGTTGAGCTTACTGGCTTACCACTGCTAGGCTTTTCTCTGCATTATGTGGTGTGAGAATCTACTCTAAGGCAGATGGGCTGATAATGTGTCAGGTAATCAAAGTTAATGTTTTTAATGGAAGCATAAAAATGTGTTTCTTTGTGGAGAATTTTGGGGTGCCTGCTTCCTTCTGGGGACCCTGGTGTTGGATAAGCTGTACTTGGTCATAGAAGACAAGTATGCTGAATTTGAGATGTCTCCTCACAACCAGCAAGGATGTTTCTTCAAGGCCGTTTCCTCAGTAAGACAGTGGCAGTTGTTTTAAGCATAGCTGCTATAAATAAAGGTTTTGACATTGTTTTCCTACATTTTTGTTCTGGAATTGCCTTTTGCCCACTTGCTGCTATTACAGCACAGCACGATTTCTAGGACAACACCTAATCCAAGTGCATGTCCCTTATCTGGAACAGACAAGGTTCAGGTGCAGAGGCTGAGGAACATCTGAAGCAGAGTCTCTTAAATTAATACTCATTGACTTGTCTTGGCATCTGGTTTCAGATTATGAAGAAGGAAGCTGATAGATTTATTTTCCTCTCTCAGGTTTCATCATGTATCTTGCCTATGCCATAAAGTTCAAGTCCAAACAAGAGCTGGATGGTGATACAGAAAGAGGCACCTGTGAACAGTGTAATTTTTTTCCTGAACATAGTTCCTTTTCTTCTTGAATTGCATTTCATTTTCTAAAATGTTATTATTACTGGAGGCTGATTTCTGAGGATAGTGGTACTATTCTGATTGTGTGTGTGTAATATATATATATTTTTTTTTTTTAATATACCAAATTTTCCTTTGCTAGTTTTTAGCTTAAATTTTGTGTGGTTCACTTTGCATATAAACAATATTTCTAAGTGAGTAGAAGCTTTACAATACCTTTTCTTTGCACAACAGAACAATTCAGTTTTATTTCAGCCCTACTGAAACACTTTGTGTTCACTAGAAAATGTCTGTAAAACATTCTTAAAAAAGAATTGAAAAAATATATCCCCCTTGTACATCTTGAAATAGAAAAGTTTTGGGTTTTTTTTTTAAAGCATTTATTCTTAATCATTTATTCATGTGTCTGTGGCACATGAGTCAAGAGAGAACCTACAGGCTGAAAATTTTTTATTGAAATTGCTTTCAGGTAAGGGAAGTGGTGGTAGTATTTTGTATCCATGGTTTTGGAGAGTGTTGACAGATACCAATTTTCCATTTATCATTTAGAAACTAAAAAACCTCTGGTATTTTGACAAGACCATAAAACTTGTCCATGATGTGGGGATCAGCTGTTTAATTACCTGTTGCTCCTGGTAGCGAGTGAACTGGGACCTGTGCGGACCTGTTGGCAGGAATAGGATGACAAAAGAGTATCCCTGCAGCCTGTCTGAGTCATTGCTGCCCAACCTCCGGGGTGGGAATGGGGGCTGCGGGGTGGGAATGAGGGCTGCGGCTGGATGGCAACCCTGAATGGACACTGGGTCTCAGAGCCTTGACAGTGCCCTCCATCAGCCAGGAAGGAAGGGGGAGGAGGAGGATGTGAAAGAAACTGGCTGATACAGTCAAAAGCCACTCGAGGTGCCGGGAGTTTATGGTACAGCAGACAGGGCTTCCCTGGTGGGTATCGCTGGAGCATCATCCGATTCCTGGTGTGGGAGGGAAGTTTGGGGGGCGCTTTCTACCACGTGTGCCCATCCTGAGGCACGGCCGTGTTGCCCTCCCCGTGTGTTGGTGGCAGCTGAGGGGAAGGACCCTGTCCCACCTCTGCCCACACGTGTGTCTGTTTGGTTTGCAGGTGACTTGGCAGATCTCTTTTGTCACTGAAAATCGAGCAGTGGAGGCTGTAAGAGCTGGTGTGTCTTGCAAGAATAGGATTCCTGGCATCCAATAGTCCCGCTGCCTCATCCAGCTTCCTGAAGGTGTGGAGGGTGAGATCTTGCTGTCAGAATGAATAAATGCTGGCTTCTCGGTGCCCTCCTTTGGTGTTACAGAACACACGAGAAGCAGATCTTTGCAAGATGCTGAGGTTGTGGCGGAGGAGCACAGCGTGTTACTGACGTTTTCAGATATTAGGCTGGGAATGTGAGGGAGTTGATGAGTTTGGTATGATGTGTTCCTCTTTGTGTTACTTTATGTGGCTTTGTTTTGCAGGACATCTGAGAACATCAATTGAGTTAGTGCCATATTTCATTTATTTTCTGTTAGATCCATGTCAACCTTTATCATCAATTGTTCACAGTAAACTGTGTAACGCAGTCACTTTTTTCAGTTCTGTCCTCAGCTTTTGCTCTAGTTTGAGTGTGGAAGTCTCAGTGCAGAATTATGTATAGAGTGTTGGCTTAGATGTTTCCAAGGGTGGGGAGAGGAGTGCCAAAAACAGGTTTGGTTTTTTTAAGGTGTACATGAACAGCTGTACTGCTGTAGTACTGGCTCACAAGGGAATGGTGCAAGTTGTACCTTTATTTTTTTCCCTCTGGAATGGCAACCTTATTGCTTTGTAATACAAATCTTTCAGCTTCCAACTTTGAGAATTAATGGGCTGCTTTTGACCTTCCCCCTGAACCTTTGATCTTACAGGTACGGGTGACTATAAGAGGAGGTAAAACTCTTGTTGCCATAACTTGTGTGATCATTGAAGCATCGGGGCTTTCCCGTGTTAGGAAATTGCTTCCTGAGAAAGGGGGACTTTGCAGAAGATGTTTAAGTGCAGGCTCTTAAGAGCAACTTAAGAACAACTCCCCTCTTCCTATGCTATTATAGACCAGAGAGGCAAGTCATAATTTAGTTTTCAACACCTGCTGCTGCTTCTAGAATTACCAGGGGTTTGTGTGGTTTTGTTTGGTGCGGGGTTTTGTTTTGTGTTTGTTTGGTTTTGGGGTTTGTTGTTGCTTTTTGTTGCTTACTTTTTTTTTTTTTTTTTCCCCAAAATGATCCAACTTGAGAACTGGGAGTAAATTTGAGGTCAGGCACTGATCCAAAAAGAAGTGAGATGGCAGAGTCTGTTCCTGCCCTCACAGAGGTGAAGTTTTGTGGTTCTTCCATTCAGAGTAGTTTTTTTGATCTTTAAAACCAGATTTCAAGAGGCGAATTTGCTCAGAAATAAACTTTTATTCCTTTCTATTCTGAGGAATGTTTAAGAAATGCAAGATTAATAACCTGTTCTTGTAAGTCCATTCTATTTGTTCTGAAGTGGCAGTGCCACCTGCTCTTGTCCCAGCAAAGGGCAGGATGACCAAGATGTTAACTTCAGTAAGGACCAAATTTTGGTTGCTGATTTTGGGACTTCTGTTCAATAGACACGCTTGCCAGTGATGTTTGTGTACTCTTGCATGGGCAGAATTTTGAAACCAAGATGGGCATTCTCCTCAGAGCACTTATTTTCTGAGGGTTGCCTTCTCTGCATTCCACTGATGGGACTTGTGCCTGGTGCTCAACCTTTTACGCTGTCCCTGCACTGTGCCAAGGGAGATTTTGACCCAGGTTTCACACTGGCTAGACCAGCTTTTTAATGGTTCTTTGTACCTTCCTGAAAAATCAAGGGATTATTATCTTGACAAGCACAGCCTATTTTGTGGTTGTGTTCTAGCAGGCATTAATTAATACACAGCTGAACCTGTTTTCTGTTAATCAATTAGGTCTTTGTGCTGATCATAATAGAAACCAGGTGTCAAGTCAAATAAGATTATTTTGATGGCTAAAAATATTCTTCCCCCTCCCTCCTTCCCTTTTAAATGAAAGGAAAAAAAAAAAAAAAAAAAAAAGCTGTATTTCTAAGAAGTTTTGTGTTAACATGTGATCCTGTTACCAAAAAATAATAGTGTTTCATGGTGGGATTAATTTGCTTTATGCAGAGTCTTCGTTTGTTCTTGCCATGCAAGTAATTTACTGGAAACATCTTTGACCATATAGACCTTTTGGAAGAGTTGTAACTTGGGAATTGCTGTTGCCAGCATTGGAATATCTGCTGGTTTTGAGAGTGACTTCAACCATGAATGAGTCTTTATTTTCTGCAAATCAGCAAAATATGATCTGAAGTTATTAAAATGCACTGAAAAGCTTCTGTAAATCTTTACATATCAGGAACTGAAATTTTCTCCCCCATGTTGTGTGGATCATTCCATGGAAACACTGGCTCTGACTGCTGGTCTGAATTAACAGAACTGACACGATGCACAGCCCTGGATTCAGGCTGGCTGACATCAACTCACTTGGCACATGTTCAGAAAAGTAAACAAAAGACAATCAGTGTTGAGTTTGGCACAACTAGCAAGTCCATAAAACTGCCAAATCCTTCTCAGTGTATTCATCCAATTAATCCCATTGATGTAGGACATTTACTTAAGTGAGTCAAATATACTGTATTTGGTCTTAAAAGTTATTGTCTTAAAGTTTTGGCTTTCTAGTTAATTACTAACCACAGTCTTCACTTATATAGCATTTTTCCTGTTTTTTTGATGTTGTTCTCCTATAGAAAAAAAATGAATTCTGAAAGCTCAGCACTTACCATGAGTAGCCCTGCTGTAATAAACCAATGTGCCAGAGGAGGAATGGAACAAGAAAAAGTTTGGTAAGCTTTTTTTACTTCTAATTTTCAGAGAGGTTAGTAGACAGCAGTACTGGGAGATGTAGGTTGAAAATTAAGTAAAATAATCACTTGTTATAGCTGATGCATTAATTCTGCAGTGTTTAACAACAGAGAAGGAAAAAGGGAGATGTTTTTTCATTTTGGTTTTGAGTTTTTAGCAGATGAGGTGGTACAGGGTGTTGTGGGGGACGGGCAGTGGAAAATCTCCTGTTCCCTTGAGCAGTGCACCAGTTGTACTCATGGAATCTCTGTCATTCTCTGTCAGTGGCAGGCCACGTGTCACTGAAATGCAGAGAATTGTATCACCCTGTAGGATCAGTTTAATGCAGTTTACTTTGAAATGAAGATTTCTAGAACCACTAGAGTATTTGTGCTGACTGGTTGTGTAGTCACCACTCTGTGTGTAGGTGTATGCTTGATAAGTATTTTCAATCAGTAAGAAAAATGGGAAACGAAAATTTAAATTAGAATCTCTCCTTTTAGTATGTGACAGCTTGTGGGAGTGCTAATCAGGAACAGTAGAAACTTGGGCTGACTTGTCTTGACGCTGAGGTGTTTATTAGTGAAAGATAAGTTGTTTTAAGGATATATTGAAATTGAACTCTTCTGCAGGCAGAGAGTAATATATGCTGTCACTAGTTTTGTGATATACTTTTATATTTAAGTACTCGGTGTTAAGTTATAGCAGTGGTTTAAAGGTTATTACTTTGTGTAAGTTGTGGGGCTTGTGCAGAATTACAAGGAGGTAAAAATATTCAAACCAACTTTTGGTATGCTTTGTGCCTCCATAGATGTGTTTAAACCTGTGTATCAACCAAAAATACCACTTTCACTTTTGCAGACTTCTTACTTTGTAACCCAGAATTTTGTTTGTTGAAAAGGACATCATGTTTGCAGTCAGTGGCATTTCAGGTGGGTTTTGAATTGAGCAGCTCAGTAGCAGTGTGGTGCATGGCTGGTGTCATGAGTGCAGGATGGGGCTGACCTCAGTTCTTTACTGTCTGTGACTCAGATATTAGTTGGTGGGTGCAGTAAATACAGTGGTAAACATTTCATTTTGATTTATGTGGTATATATCTGAAGGTTTCTAAAATAGTTTTTATTTGGTATTCTGGAGTTCTGTGAATACTGGAGCTGAATGGGCATCAGTTTTCTCAGCCTAACGAAGTGCAATGTTGCATTGCATTACTGCGTCATGCATTTATTACCGTTTATTCATTGTCAGATTCTTGAAACATTCAGAAGGGTCTCAGATCTTTTGCATGAAAATGTGACTATTGGTAAGGACTGGTGTCAGTCATAGCAAGATTAGGAATGTATACTATTAAAAGTATGCAGTAACAGTGTAACAGAGAAAAGCCCTGAGCAAGACCTTAGCAAGCATTTAAACATCACTTATGATGCATGTAAAAGGCTTTGATGTTGCATAAGGCCCCCTAGAAACAGAGGGGAGAGTAAATAATTGACAGATTCCCAGTTATCTTGTATAGCTGTTCACCAAGGCTGCCATTCTGGTTCATCAGTGTTTTGTATCTGCATAGTTTGGTGCCTCTACCAGATAAAGAAATAATTGAATTCTCAAACTTGCAGTGCTTCACTTGTTTCTGCTGCTTTCCCCCACCCCCGCCCCCGCAACACACATAATCAAGATTACAGCACTGAAAAAGCAGGAGTGGTAGCAGGAGTGTGACTGCTGTGAATGTCTGATAACTGAGGGGAGCACGGCAGAGTTTGTGTGAACAAAATTCAGCTGTTCTTGGTGAGCAGGAACACCAAGGAACTGAGCTGATATTGTGGATGTGGTGACCATTCACTGTCTGAGCTGTATGGAATAGTGGTGAACAAATCAAGGCTTGAGAGCCTGGAAATTCCAGAAGCTCCTGATTTGGCTGATTCTCACTTTCTTAATGTTGAAAATTGCAAGAAGGAATTGAAGATAAGGGAGCTAGTGGGAACTGTGTCAATTCATCTATACTTACTATGAAAGTAGCTGGCTGGCATACTGTTTTTCCAAACAAATGTGCAGAAGAACTGGAAATTTTCCAGGTTTTATTATTGTGCATGGATTTATAACATGCTTCCTCTAGGCTGGTGAAATCTTGCTAGTCACTCCATCATGTTACCTAGGATTAAATCCTTACTTAATCCTTTTCAAGCTAATAATTGAAGTTTGGGGTTCTGGATGTCTCTCATGACAGAGTTTATCGTGCCTTGGCTTTCCATTTCTGTCTCCAGATACTCTGCCATGTTGCTTACCGAGCTCTCCTATTTCTATGACAAAGTTGCCATCACTTTTAGACCAAATTTCTCTGAAAATTGTCCATGTCATGAATAAGTAAGTCTATAGATCTCAGAACTATCCAGACAAGCATTGTTGTGTGTGGACTCCAGTGCATTCTCACTTTGTATTTATTAATTGGCTTAAACTGAGTTTGAGGACAGCAACTTCTTTAAATCCTTTTTGTTTGTTTTTTTTTGTATGCTCAAAGAGAAAGACGGTTTTTGTTTCAACTTTCCTTTCCAGTCTGAGATGGAAGTATTTTTGTTATGTATAAAGGCATGTGGGTGCTGGTCCTAATCTTGACTGAGAGCAGTGGTGTGAAAATAACATTAAATATTTTACTTACAGTTTCTCCCATTTTGGAAGACTTAAGTATTTCACTGGGGCTCTGAATTACAGTCAAGTTTTTGCACTATGCTTTAATAGAATAATAACTGCTTTTTTATAAATTTACTCTAGAGAAATTGTCAACTTGTAACTTATTTTTGGTGACTTTCTGGGGAAGGGAACCTATTGAAAATCCACTCTGTACAGCAAGAGGGAAGACAAGTTTAGATACTGAACTTAGATATTACAAAACTGTAAAATCAACTCCATAGTTGCATACCTTGAAAGAGAAAAACTTACTGTCATAATGTGCACTTGTTTGGGGTGCCCACATATGGGTTATGTTCAAGTCTGTTCATTATTGTTTCATGTGAGCTATAAAATTTGGAAACTCTTTAGGAAAAGTAGTTATTCTGGGGTATTGTGCAACCTGTATTGGAAACTGCCTTTTTTGTAATTCATCTGTTTAAAAAAACAAATAGAAATAACAGGGTCAACTGAAATTAAAAAGATGCTTGAACTGACATGCCCATGACTCCAAGGAAAAGCAAGGTAACGAAAATGGTGGTGAGCAGCTGCCAATCTGCATCTTCGTGGTGAGGCAGTGTGTAGATACCACGTAGATACGTGCCCTAATGCCTGTGATTTTCATCACACAATCCTGCTTCCTTCATGAGGATCCAAATAGGGCAGAAATTGCTGTATATTGCAGCTCAAAGACAGGCAAGTGCTCAGGCTGACTCCTAGCTTGTGTGGGAAGCAAGGTTTTGTGCCATAAATCATCATAATTCTATTGCAGCTTTTGCCAGGTGCTAGTTGATGAAGGAAGAATTATATGTCTGGAATTACAGTAAGAAGAGAAACAAGTTTCACAACTTTCCCTATTTCTCTATATCCCTGTTTAATCAGTAGAAATGAGTCATCCTTAAGAGCTGAATTGTACTGGCTCTAGTCAAGTGCAGTTTAACTGCAGATGTTTGTGGTTACAAAAGGCACATACATGTTTGGGAAATACAAGGTTACAGTGTGTGCATAAGGGAAGCCCCATAAATTACTGATTAACACTTTAGATAGCTGGATAAAATTCTTTTTTGCAAGAGGCCTGGAATTAGTTGTTGTCTAGTTATGTCTTATTACAGAGAGAGAATATACTTTTCTTGGAAAGCTGAAGAATATTCAGGATAGTTAGTATAATGTAACAATTACGACTGACTATTTTGAATAAAGCACATAAATATTTACTATATATCCATAAATCACTTCTATCTTACCTAACTTTCCTGGGTTATTTGAAGTGCTTCTCTGCCCATAAAAGGAGCAGTACAATTGGAAATTGTTATGAGGGAATCCCTTGCATTGGGACTTGCGGCCTGAGAGCCATTCCCTTAAAGGAAGTGGATGAAGATCCAGGAGAGGGAGGCAGGACATGGAGAGGGTGACTCATGTCAGGTCCTGCAGCCAACCCGGCCAGCCAGAGAGAAGGATGTGCACAAATGGTTAAAGCAAAGACAGTCACCAGCTGCTGACTTGCCTCATGCACTCATGAAATGGGCTTTGCAACTGCAGAAAACATGCCCCGGAGGCGAGTACAAGTTTAAACATATGTTTAATCATCGTGTCTTACAAAACTTAAGTAGGGCTTGCATTTCCTCCTCCTGGATGGGATCAAAAAACTCTCGACTGCTGCCGTGAGAGGGAAGGCAAAGCCGAGCGCTGGGGGTGCGGCCGGGCCGGGCCCCGCGAGGTGGCGGCGTCGGGCCGGGCTGGGGCCGCTCCGCTCCGCTCCGCGCCGCGCCGCTCGGTGCCTTCGCTTGCTGCCTGTCCTCCGTCCCCCTTCCCGCCTCGCCCTTTGCCGCTGCCGGGGCCCGCACGAAGCGGCAGAAGCAGAGGTGAGAGTTCCTGAGGGCTCTTCTCAAGCCATCCCACCAGGCCGAGGTGCTGCTTGTGGGCGGTACTCGGTGGGAGTTTGCACGGGGTTTATTTCATCTTTTTGTGTGGTTTTTTTTTTTTTTTTTTTTGGTGAGGGATCATCACTCGCCAGATTCCTGGCAACAGCTGTCATCTGCATTTTGTGAGTGTGATTACACTGTCCCTAAGTCGTACTTCCAGTGATTTCTGTTGACACTAGGTGTCCTAAAACAGCTGCTTCATACTTGTTATGACAATTGTATTCTTCCTTCTTTTTCACTGTTACATGTCTCTTTATTGTAGCTGTTCGCTTAGGGAGGGAGTTACAACAAACGTTTCTGAAATGCCCAATTGGTTCCAATTCAGTATCAAGAAGTTTTTATCCAAGTAAAGGATAATGCCGTATTTAGGTTGCCCTCAGCGGTATTTTGTTTATAAATGTGTGTTAGTGAACAGGCTGGTGCTGTGGCTTTTATACTCTGGCATACAAGTGAATGGAATATTCACAAAGAGTGGATAGAGAGAGTGAGATACATTTATTAAAGAGCTGAAGAATGTTTAAAAGCTATAACTTTTAGTTGCTTTGATTTAGGAAAGGAGTCATCCCACCTGTCTTCAAAAGTATCTCCTTCCATTCTTCTGGATGGATTATATTGGTGAAATCTAGAAAGGGGTTTCCTCCTTCATACTTGTTGTGGCTTAAGCCCTACCTAAAAACATGGGTAATAATTGTAATGGAAAGGACAGAGAGAAACAAGAGATGCACAACACAGTTGTTCACCAGGCACTGACCATGTCCAGCCCATCTCTGTGCAGCCATTGGCCCCCTCTGGCTCACTTATATACTGGGCATGACCTCCTGTGTTATGGAACATCCCTGTGGCCAGTTCAGGGCACCTGTCCTGGCCATTTCCATCCCAGTTTCTTGTGCAGCTCCCCACTAGCAGAGCATGTGACACTGAGGAGTCCTTGGCTCAGAGTAAGCTCTACTGAGCAACAACCCAAGCATTCGTGTGTTATCAGCATTGTTCTTGTGTTAGATCCAAAACACAGCACAGTTCCAGCTGCTAAGAAGAAAACTAAATCTCAGCTGAAACCTGTTTCAGTAAGGGTAAAAAAAAACTTCTGGCAATAGCAAATTAATATCAATCGGAGAGTTGTAATGTTTTTACGTTGTCTAAATTACCTTAATTTCAATTTCTCTACCATTCTCTACCATTTTTAACTCAGTCTAAATGAAATATATAATTATGTGATTCAATAAGCATTTGATATATACAGAAAATCTTAAATGTTGTAGCAGAAGAGCTTTTACCTGAGTTACTCATTACCATTTTCCCAAAAAACCATCCCTTGAACTCCACCATTGGAGCTGCTTTAACACATCACATTTGATGCACATACTGTGCATTTTGTAGAAACAATGCTTATAATTAAAGACCTCCCTCGGATGGATTTGATCTTCAAATATTGTGTGGAGTTTTACTACATCTGAGCAAGACAAGAGAGGAGCAAGGCAAGGCTTTTTCCTATTTCCGCTTAAAGAGGCTGCAGGATCTGCCATTAAATAGATGATACTGGAAGTACTAATGGAAGATTTAATCAAATACATATGAAGTTGACTGCTCTCTCCAGAGGGTGCCTCTCTTGCTCATCAGCCCCATCCCCATTAATTGTCTCAGTACTTCAGGAACAATGAGGCCTCCGGGGTGGGGGGTAGCTCAGTGTGGACAGCTGCTCACCTCTTACTGCAGTTCACTCTGCCAGTGTGTTTCAAAACACACCGTTTCTGTGATAACTAACATTTTGCAGGCCTTTGCAACAATTATGTTCCTCTGGGCTTTATTATAGCTATATTATTATTGTCACCTTTCTGACCACAGGGGATTTTCTGTTGCTTCTTTAACTGGGGTGGAAAAAGTTGTCCACAAATTGAAAATTTGATATTTGGTCTAAATCTCTGTGCTGTGATCTCTGCAATACTGTGATGAGTTTCTGTTTTGGTTTTTTATTATTTGCACCTAGAAATCAGTTTATTAGGGTTTGGGGTTTTTTTGTTATGTTGAAAGTGATATTTGGCTGATGAGCTCTAACAAAATCTTCTCTGCTCAGTTAACATGAGTTTACCTCCCTCCCTCAGCCAGTACCTTTCACTGCAATAAAATACCTGAGTAAATACATGTAAAATGTAGAATAATGTGTTTCTAACATCTTGATTCTCTGAGTGGGTGTATATGCAAGGGTCTATATGAAGTATGACTTCTTTTTTTTAGTGTAAAAAAAAAAACACAATTCAGTGATCCACCATTGGTAACCATCTGCTTCCTGTATGTTCACCCTGCTTCTCCTGTAGAAGTTCTTGTCCTTGTTCAGGGTCCATTTTCACTAAGACTGCAGAATCTGTTCTTATAAACAGTCTGTTATTATTTAATACACTTTTTCAACATGTAGTGCAGTTGAGTGGTTAATACTCGAATACTTCCCCCCCCCCCCCCAAAAAAAA
>VWZG01006450.1:3083146-3288437 GCA_013396735.1 Grallaria varia
ATGCACATCCCCCCCCCCCCCCAAAAAAAAAAAAAAAAAAAACAGAAGGTGATCAGGTATGTTTAGTTAATTCTCTGTCTGTAGAGGGAGCTGATGATAAAGTTTTTAGGGAAAACAAACATGGTGTTTCTATGGGAATGTTTATACATTGCTGTATTTGGAAAACAAAAGATCAGAAACAAAGGGCTGATTTTTAATTTGGTCTTTCCTGTGCAGGGAGAGGGAAGGTTGGAGAGTGTGTGAACTGGTTCAATTACCTGCGTTTTCCGTGGGCCCTGAGAATAATTTCTACAGATAGTGTTGTAAGAAAGGGTGATTTGAATATGTGTCTTTCAAGCTCAATACATTTGGTCACCTGTGAATCTCTGACACAAAAGGCAGCTCTTCTGTACTGTGTTGTCATTGCATTGCCTTAAAACTACACAGGGAAACCCCTCAGCTAAACCTGTAGTTTTGTTTCTTTTGATGTAGAAAAGGAAAACCTGCTGGTTTATTATTGCAGAAATAGCAGAATGATAACAAACCCCTCCAACTCTTGCCTTCCCCTCTGTTAGAATATGATCTGGTGAAACTTCTGTGATGGTCCATTTTTGTTGCCTGTTGCATGGCACCTTCATAGTCAATTTCTGTAGGAGATAAAGCTATCTCAAATCCACTGGGCATCATAAGGTTGGTTCATCCAGTGGTTAAATAATAGCTACTTTAATGGTCTTTATATTCTGTGATTATAGTTTACCGCCCTTAATGTTTCTTGCTTAATGCACAACGCAGCTGGCACAAGGCAGTGTTTGCCTGGTCACATCTTCAATACCTGTTCCTTCAGAATCTTTTCATTCTGCGTTTACGGGAGTAGGAGAACCAGAGCTGTTGTGAGGAACCAGAGCTGTGGTTATCACTTGGCACCAGGATCCTTGTAATACTACACTACTTGCTTTCTTGATAGTTTTTCAGTCTCTCTCTCAGTGTATTGCAAAGGTACATTCTCCCAGAGCCTTACCTGTTCCTTCTGTGCCTCTTTGGCGGCTGTGCCTGTGTGGTTTTGCTCAGGCTGTGTATGTGCTGTGCAGGTAACACTGGACTGCTCTGACCAGCAGGGTCCTCCAGGTCTGTCTGTGTGCTCTGCAGAGTTTGCTCCTGTCAGGCTGAGGAGGTTTCTTTTTCAGCTTCTAAATAGCCTGGCTACGAGAAGACAACTGTGAAATGTCCCCTTGCTCTGTTCGCTGCCATTTGCAAAAACTGTATGTGGGAACTTTGTAGTCACAAACACAAGAGTGATTTTTTACATTCCTCTACTGACGTGCAGCTTCGTGGAACTGAGGCAGCTGATCCTCCCTGAAGATCACAGCCTGTGACTGTTCAGTCTCTCTGTGTTTCTCATAAACAATACAGGCAGGACGTGAGCAGGTTTTTCTCTTACCATGGTCCTGCCTCAGGCCTTTTATCAACTGACTTCTACCTACAGAAACACATAATTGTCACAAAGGGCAGGTGGGAACATGGGCCAAGAACTTTACAACTGGCAAAAACTTGTTTTGGATTCCAGATCTCTGATATCCTTATTTAAAGGAAATAGTCTTGTGTTGAGTTCCGTTGTGGTTCTTGAGTATTATTTCCTTGCCCGTTTCAATTCAAGCTGTTTCAATCAGTATTACAATAATTTTTCTTTTAAGTTTTCTTTGCCCAGCAAGGAATCTTTGACTGTCTTGCCAAGGTATTGGTAGTCCCAGGAACTGTCTAATCCATCATCAGTGTTCGCAGTCGATTTAGGATTTTGCATCTGCTGGGTGAATAGATGAAGATCATCAGTAGCCTGGTGAAACAACAAGCTGTTTCCCCTGAGGAAACTGCTAACCTGTTTTCTCAGCCTAACCGAGCAGTTTAGGAATTGCTCCGGTAAACCAACTGTGGTGCTGCTGAGCCAGCTTTGGGATCAGAATGGATGCCTGTTGTCTTGCTTTGTTACAGACTTAATGAAGCGGAAATTTTAACAAAACACATGAATTTCTTTTGTTTACAGTGCTAACTTGTGTAGGAAGCTTCCTTGTAGGAAAAAAAAGTTCTTTTACAAGTACTTGTATTTATTTGAAAGTCAAATATCTAATATCTCAGATTCTTTACACGGTACTTCATAGCTGTTTTGAGATTTCTGTAAGAATAGAAAGGGGTTCATGTGAAGCTGTTGTAAAACGGTAGTAACACCCACTTTTTATTATGTGTTAATGTCTCTTAAGCGTTGCAAAGAAAGACACTCATTATATCAGATCGTGCTCACAATAAACGTCTTCTATGGTAATTTAACGCCTTAATATCCCTTTAGCAGTCAGTTACATCTCAAATGCACTGTAAGCCACCTTTCTGTTTGCTGAGGCTTTTGCTCTCAGGAACTCCATTACAAGTGTACTGCAACTCTATATTCTACTGAAGCAAAGATGGAACTGTTTTAACCAGATTTCCACTTCAAGGTAACTTCGAAATACTGTGGTTCTCTTTTTCTGCATTTTTTTTTTACAGTGCAGTTGAGCTTAGAATGATCATCTTAAAGCTCTTTGTTTACATTCCAGACACTGTTCATGTTTGTTTCCTTCTGGATAAGCTTTAACATTCAATATTTCCCCCTTGCTATCAATTTTAAATTTTTCTCTCTTGACAAGAACCACTTGGTTTTATGAACTTTGATAAAAAAAATCATTACATTTTTTCCCTGAGTAAGGTGGTTGATTCATTATGGCCATTTAAAAACCAGATTTTTTCCCCTTCCCATTCCATAGATTTACTTTAAAAAAGTTACCAGACTTTTTGAGTTCAAAACCAAATAAAGCCCACCAGCTTGTGCCTTTCTCAGTGGGACACCCAAGGGCATGGCAGCTCAGAGACATGAAACCATGTGCTGTGCTTTTCGAGGTCCCGGGGCGGGTCAGCCCTGCCGAAAGGTGCGTGTGTGCTTTGAAGAAAGCCTGCTTTCCTCAGGAAATGACTTACGACTGTGCTGTCGGGCTCTTGCCAGTAACTTTTCAAGTCGCTGCCTGGTTTCGTTTTTTAAAAGCTATCAGAGCAAATAAAGCGGAGTTTTGACATAACGGGGTGCGGGCTGAGGTGAGAGCCCCGATGAGCGCGGCCCGGCGAGGGAGCCTGAACGGAGAGCCCGTGCGGGAACATCAGACTCGCAAACTCCTCCTTCACTGCCGGGCCGCTTCTGCCAAGGGATTCACTCAGCCCAGCCCTGCGTGTGCGCCCCGGCGGTGTTTGAGGCTGTCAGGGTTGGGAGATGTGCCTGCGGGGCTGTTAGATAACATTGTCAGTGAACCTCGCAGCATCAAATCCTCCGCGGGTTTAATGCAAAAGACCCCACTATAGTTGGAGCTGGGGAGAGTATCAAATGAAGGGAAGTCTTCTATCAGTTATTCATAGAAACATGGAATAATTTAGAAATGAAAAGTGCTGTCCTGAAAGCAAAAATGCTGTTTTATTGAGATATAGTATAAGTGATTGGAAAAAATCCAGCAGTTTGGCTCCAGAAACATACTCTACATATTTAAAAGGACTAGAATAATTTACTTTATGTTCCTGTCACTGGTGACTACCAGCAGTAGTTCTAGTATCAATGACCATAAAGGAAACAGTAAATACTGATATCATGATATTTTTTAATTGTAGGATTCTGTACCTTTAACAAAATTATTTTTAAAAAGTTTTGTGTATGCTCTTGTAAAGTGGTCCTGGGCTGAAAATAATGTTGTTAGTGTATTTATGTTGATGAGAACTAGAAAACCTAAACTTTTGCTGGCAGAAGTAGAGCTAAGTGAACATCTTCTGTCCTGAGTCAATATTTTGAATGGAGCTTTAATGGCACGATAGTTTCAACAGGTTTTACTCCATTGCATTCAGGGTTTCTATAGTAATTACCATGGCAACAGTGATGAGCAGAAAATGTTCCCACGGGAACCCAGCTGTGAATAATAACTAACTGAAAACATTTTGCTTTTGCATCTCAGGTTAAATATCCCTTCAGTGAAAGTGTGGGGGTTTTGCTTGCTTAATAGGAAGTAATTCTCCTACGTAAAAATCCAGATATGTTGAAAGGACTGTCTGGTTTCAGAGCAGAGACACCTTTTGAATGTATTGCTGAAGTATCATCCCCAAGGCCAATGAAGTGTTTGGAACATTAGGTGTAAAATTTGGCACCAGCTTCAAATGTTTCATGTTGTAAAGAAACTTCCAAAGCCAAACCTGTAGTAGAAAATCTTCTGCTCAGGAGTTATAACTTAGTTTTTATTAACAGTATTATTCATTATGTAAATGGTTTACATAAAAGATAGTTTTATCTTGATGACCTTCTGACTTCACTGTGCAACGAAGGTCAGGATCACAAAAGTCACATGGTGGAGGTCAGTGTTTGTTGACTTCTATGTCTATTTATAAATTGCCTTCAAAAAGTCTTCTGATTTTTGCAGAAATATATTTGTCAGTGTTTGTATTAAATGAAATATCCTAACTATTTGTGTGTGTAAACTGGCCTTTGTACATATAGCTGCTTTGTTTGTATTTATTTCACTTTTGTTCAGAACAAAGGGGAAACCAGGCTGGTATTTATTCATATCATAAACTTTTAAACTTGAAAGCATTTTAGGGTTTTATTTGGTAGATTTACTGTCATGGAGTAAGAAAAAAAATGCTTACAGATCTCAGGGGATTTGTGGCTACAAGCAAAAGACCTAATTAATGAGTTATATAAAAAAGGGAAACCAAAGAAGTAAGTATTAAAAAGACTCTGCTAATTATTTTCAAGATCTAAAAAACTGTATTAAAACTGAATGAGAAAACTGTGAAGAGCACTTTGTTAAATATGAGAAGAAAATAGTTTTCTAAGCCCAGGGGTCTGATAGTTCTCTTGGAGTTATTCATGCAAATTTCAGAGCAGATGGAAATGTGATGAAGTGGAGGTGAAATCACTATTTGCTTAATTTGGGTGCTTGTGGGGTGCAACCTGCTGGTAATGCTGGTGAGAGTCAAGAAGTGAAATTATCTTTGTAAATCTAAAAATTGCATAGTTTGGTCTTGATGACTGGTATGGATATACCACATACTGCTTTAAATAGTGATTCAAGGCCTCTATAGTTCATTTTGGTGCACACAACATAATTCTTCAAAAAAAATTAAATATACTGGCAGCTTATTGAAGAAAACTGGCTATATTGGGTATGTAGCTACTAAAAATGTTTCCTTATCTACAGATGTTTCAGCTGTATCTTAAATAATTAGTTGAGTATTGTTGTGTTTATTTACCTATTGCTCTTAGTAATCTAATGAATTGGAATTGTTCTCTCCCAGGTTTCATTGGGTACTTGTCTTTAAAATAGCACCCAAAGGGAAAAAAGATAAAGTATCATGACTTGGTATTTTTATTTCTTTTTTAAATTTCTAAGTAAAAGTTTGAAAAGGATGAAACTTGATTGTTCACTCTTGATATAAATATTGAAACTAATTCCCATGAAAGGTTTTGTTTTTGATGACTTGATGAGGGCAGGAGGAAATGGCCTCAGGGTGTACCAGAGGAGGTTCAGACTGGACATCAGGAAGAATTTTGGCACTGTAAGAGTGGTGTGGCATTGGAATGGGCTGCCCAGGGAGGTGATGGAGTTGCCATCCCCAAAGTGTTCAGGGAACAGCTGGACATGGCACTTAGTTCCATGGTTTAGTTGACATGATGGTGATCAGTCAAAGGCTGGACTCGATGATCCTGGATGTATTTTCCAGCCTTAATGATTCCATGATTTCTGACTTCTTTCCACTTCTCAGTACTCTGTTCTTTATTTATCTGACAATGCTCAAAGTGTGGGGTAATTTCTGTTGCCCCTGTTGTAGTTATGCCATAATAAAATACTTGCTTGTGGCCTGAGCAGAGCCTGCAGAATTTAACCTTTGGGGAGATTTTTATATCCAAGTTACTGAACTATATATGACAAAGTACTTAAACGGAATTAGCCGTGACAGCCTCCAATCCTTTAGGCCTGATGGAGGGCAGAACTAGTGGAGACACAAAATTGTGGTATAATTTGAATTTTCTGGAGGGGTAGTTACAGCACACTGAAGTTAAGTCATGGGAATGACTGTGTGCACCTGGAGAAGTTTAGTTTATTAGCTCTGGTGGTGACAGACCTGTTAGAATCCCAAGATAAGACATTCTGGAATGTCTTCACAGAAATTACAGGAATGGTTTGTGTCACTCAGTGTAAAACTCTTCATGCAAGAATAGTCTCGCTTGGTGAAAGGGCATTCTGAACGTTACACTGCTCAATAACGGATCACATTTAATGAAGGCAGATTTCCTCCCTTGACTGACTGGCTTAGTACCAGACCCTCGAGAGCAGGCTGTGAAAGTGTCACACAGCTCTCTTGTAAAGGTGGGCAGGAGTTTTTTTGCTTTTCAACACAAAAAAGCCTCTAAACTGACTATAGGTTTAGTGGTGTAACGATCCTATATGGCATCTTTGTTACAAACCTGCGTTTTGGGCCTTTTCGGTTGAAATAAAAACTATAGTGCGGAAAAATACGAAGTTGCAAACAAAACATAAGGAACTAGCTGTACAGGAATTTAAAAATAGTGTATTGAATTGACTCGCCCCCAAATGTTACTTGTTTTAAATAGCATTGCCCTCTTCATTCGGTCCTTCTGATCTCCCCGCATGCTGTTAGTGAACCGCAGCTTCACAGGAACTCCTGTTCGCCTTCAGAAAGAGCTACACGAGGTGAATCCAAACAAACAGGGCTGTCGGAAGACACTCATTTCCTTTATCAGGAACATGATGTGATGGCACTTGAATGGTTTTCGAGGGTTGTTAGGAGGTTCTCTCCAGGCCATCTGAAAATGCTGTTTGGTTGGATTTCACAAACAGCTAGGAAATCCCTTGTCTGCTTTCTCTCGGTGAACGTTTCTTTCTGCCTAACCAGTAAGTATCCAGTTTTGCTAAATGAGGTGGATTTCCCAGCCTTAGGTTCTTTTGTTTGAAAACAATAGAATAGACTTACTGTCTTTCCTTGAGTATTGTGAGGGTTTTGCCCCAGGCTTGCTTTTTCTGAGCTCTTCTGATGGGGGCATTTAAGCCTTACTTACCTTACTTTGCCCGTGGCCCAGAGGATCTTATCTGGCCGTGTGTGACTGCTGGGTGGAGATGAGCAAACATTTCTTCTGAGTGAGCAGTTGTTCTCTCTGTAAGGATTTCGGCATGTCTCTGATGCAGAACTGCGGTGAGGTAATGACTGAAAACTAACAAACCTTGTTGCCGTTTCCTCTTCCCAATATAATTGAAATTATACAGGAATAATTTTAGGCTCCACAGTCAAAGTAAGCCAGCGGACGATCTTTATAGTCTCAGCTATTACAAAACTCTTGAAATGGTGGTATTTTGTTAAAGAAACATAAATACAGGACTCTCATCTCATCCTCCCCAGCATTAATGCAGCTTTGTCAAGGAGCAGAATAGTCCGGGTCTTCCTGCTGGCCTGGAGCCGGGGCTTTCTCTTTCAGGTGTGACCAGAGTTCATGTGTGTCAAGTGGGGATGCTTTTATTGTGGTGTATGTTGATGGAATTTATTGCACTGGCCAGCAGTAACAAATGAAAAAGTAAATTATGTTTAGAGCTTAAATCAAGCCTGTATTTCTTCAGAAGATGAAATGTTACATCGGTAGGAATAGCCAGTTTTTAGATTTAAATGTACAACTTCAGTCAGCCTTCAGGCTTTTTTTTCTTCTATTGTAAAACTAGTTTGAATTTTTTACAGGAAAGCAGTGAAATACAGCAATGAAAAAATGCACTTTGTAACTTCTTTGGGTTTTATTAGTGGTAGGATATTTTACAGTACAGTGCATTGGTTCATAGTATAAATAAACATGTTGTGCAGAAGGCATGGGAAAGGAGTAGGTGTGGGACAGCTCCCTGGTACCTGGACCTGCTGCAGCAAAGCTCTCAGTGCAGGGCCAGAGTCACAAGGGCTGAGTGTTTCATGTGTTTATACCAGCTCATGACAGGAGGACAATAAAAGATTGTTAGCATTTAGGAAGTCAGCACAGCAGCTAAAAAATCACTCATCTGTTTTTTTCCCTGGTTGATATTTTCCTCTCAAGATACAGAGTGCTCAGTCATCGAAGTGGCCTCCCCACCCCAGTTATCTCTCAGTGACCGTGGGAGCCTGCAGAGCTCCTGTCTGCGGATGGGGCCTTGGCACATCAAACATGCTCACAGGTTTTGGGTTACTTTGCCTTCAGCAAGAAAAATGTTTTGGAAAACAAATGAAATTTCCCACGATTTTAGTGCCAAGTTGCACAGGCCTGGTATAAAAGAGAAATAGTATTTGAGATTTCAAGTGGATGAGTAAGTATTTTTTATTAAGTAGGTCAAAGCATGGGCTTTCTTTTCTGCTTTTAAAATCAGTACCAAAGGTACATTAATTTGTTACTATCTGTAATTTAAAATATCTAAGAGAATCAGTATTCAAAATTATTGTTCAAAGCTAAAATTCTCTTACATATCTCAGGCTTCACCAGGTAAACCACTGTGACATTTTTTTATGCCTGTAATTTAGTATCACAACTATCCCAGTATATTAATATGAATGTGCCTTTGTGAACTGTATCTTAGTGTACAATTTTAATAGGTTAAGCAGGTGACATTACAAAGAACAGTTCTGAACAGTAAGTACTATTTATTATTTAACAGTATCTTTGTAAACTATTCACAGCTGTAGTAACAACCTTTATTTTTGCAGATTGAAAGGTATTTTTACTTAGCCCAGTTTGCCTCTAAGTGGTTTGAGCTTTCCTTTTATTATCTGAGTATTCATGTAGATTTGTGAAATGTGCTTTTATCTTAAAACGGATGTAGCAGCTGAGTATTTTAAACAAGACGTGCACAGCTTGGATATGAATATCTGAAAAAATACTCTTGTAGTCAGTGATTCTGTGTGCAGATAGACTGGAGATGAAGATGTAAAAGTTACTGAGCTTAATATAATCTGCCATAAATTGTTCATTTATCTCATCATACTGCTTCAAGGCAGATGACACACTTTTGTTAGTAAATGTAAAAGAAACTTTAAAACATTCAGTCCATGTTGTAGTTTTTAGATTCCTCTATACACTTTTATTTACCGATTGTCATTATATAATTAAATATATAATTAAATAAATACAGCACCGTGTGTGTTGCACAAAAACTCTCCACTGATTTATTCTGGGAGGAATGTTAATCTGGTGTCTAAAAATTGTGTCTAAATAAAGATTCTAATAGGGATATATTTGTCCAACAGGTATTTTCATTATATATCCACAGTATGTATGTGAGGGAGCCTAAAGAGAAAACCGTGCCCATCTTAAGGACAAAAGCATTTTACTCTCCAGGCTACAAAATAGTAGTAGAGACAATTTGGTCAAAGACAGCACCACAGCTCAGGGGATATTGCCAGTGTCAATAGTTCCTGCGGTAATAAAAGTTCTGTTAAGTAAAATTCGAAGTTATTTTTGCTGAACAGCAGGTGAGCAAGTCAGGACAGTAAATGTTCCAAGGGGTCTGAGATCCATCTGAGCTACTGAGACATGAAGGTGCCATTTCCAGGGCTTGAGTTGCCAGGGCTGGATCTTAAAGATGAAATGGAAGATAAACAATTAAAACTTCTGCTAATGAGGAGGAGGAAGAGGGTTTTCACACTCAAACAGGCTGGATGCTGAGGATCTGCAGGGGCTGCCTCTCCGGGGGACAGGCCTCTGCTCGCACTTTTCTCCCACTGGAGGGACTTGGTTTCGGGCTTCCCTTTCCAAGGTAAACTTCCCATGGCGATCCCCGGCGAGCCCGGCTGGCAGGTTCGGTGTCCCCGCCCTTCACTGACAGCCTCCCCTTCCAGCCTTTCGCTCTCAAACCCGCGGTGCTTCGGTGCCCTCCAGCCAAAAGAGATGCGTGTGTAAGGAAAGGCAAGGGTTACCAATGACACCTTTCAGACTATTGTTGCGAGGAATTGTAGGGAGGAGCTGCCCTTTCCCCTGACCCTTTGTGATGGGCTCGCCTTTCTCAGCCGCGATCCAGCCTGCGATAATCTATGGGTGCATTTCAGGGGTGTCAATCGCAGTGCTTGCAGTCGGAGGGACCATCCCTGCCTTGTCCTTGGCATTTGAAAAGCCTCACTGAAGTATCGGAGTGATTTGTTTCAGACAGAAGTGGCTCTAGGTCTGCTCATCACTGTTAATACCTATTAATTTGACTCCTCTTTTTTTTCCCTTTAAACTAATGTTTTATTTTGCTTTATCTGCTACCTACTTATGCCAGGGGTGACTTTTATAATTGGTAAATTGTTTTATTTCCAAAATGAATGTGTTTAATACGCATATTGAGCCAATATCCCTCCTACCAAAGTGTAACATCTGTTGGCTGTTTCGAAGATAGAATTCTTTGACGGTTTTGTATTTAAAATATCTAATAGTAATTTAGTATTTTAATAGTTTTGTAATACATACTGTTTCTTAATCAGCTTATACAGTACTTCACTTCAGAAAGGATTTATCCAGTAAACAGATTGTTCTGAAGTAACAGTAGTAGTGCCCTGCATATATATATGTAAAAGCAACATATTAATTTAAAACTTGTTTGAAAAATTCTGCATTACTCTGTTTCTTGTTTCAGTACAGTTCTCACTGATGTTGACAGATGGAAAGACCAAGAAATCAAAATAACTTTAAGACAGTGAAAGACCAAACTGAAAATGGTAAATGAGGTCTTGCTTTTGGTAGAACTATATTTTATTACCTGAGTTGCAGGGCCAGGAGTTGGACTTGATGATCCTTGTGTGTCTCTTCCAACTCAGCATATTCTGTGACTCTGTGAAATGTATTGCTTATTACAGAGTTCTCAGTTCTCATTACAGAATGATTGTGGGGAGATAATTTTTAATGAAGTCTCCATTTCCCTTGAAATGCTGTCCAAACTATCATAACAGCTGCTATATTGAAGTTGAAATATCTTTTGTTTCTCCTATGTTCAGCTTAACTAGTATCAAACTAGTGCAGTTCCTAATAAAATGTTAAAATAAATGCCTGAACAACATGAGAAGATAAAAGTGCTGAAATGTGAAGTGTAAACGTATTTTTTGAGAAGTGACTAAGGAGCACAACTCTCTGTAAAACTCAGAGTACTTTTCTATAAATCTGACTGGTTCCAATATGAGGTCATCCTTGAATAAAAAGGTGCACAACACCATTAGGACAATTGATAATCTGTGTAACTTGCTTTTGTTAAGGTCATTTTTCTCTTTTCATAGTGCAGTTACCCTTCCAATGAGGCTTTTATGTTAAATTCAGTTTCATAGTATTTTAACTTGGAAAGGTGTAGTAGGAGGATTTATTAGGGGGACAGTCTTTAACATTCAAGTCTGTCATGTGTGCTGATTTCTGCTTTTTAATTACTTTGTCAGTGGACTTCATTATGATCTTTCTGGTTGACAGGCTGGTAGAGTGAAAAACTTAGAAGATTTCCATCTCAACCTTTGATATTACAAAAATGACTTAATTATCACGATTATAACTATTTTTTTGCATTATACTGGCACCAAGAAACATCTCCTGTGACAATAGCTCTCATTAATGCACATAATAAGAAAAATATCCATACAGCAAATATTTTACATGAAAATACAGTAAAAAAATTGAAACTGTTGGTATCCTGACTCTGCAGAATAGAAACTGGGGCATGATGTGTTGGAGTCCTTGGGGAGCTCTGAGCGGAAGGAACAACTCATGTTAGTTCAGTGCTTTAGCTGCAACATATCTGTCCTGTTCTTGCTGGATGGTGAGGTTTGACAAGCAGCCACTTAATTTGCTGGGTTTTAACCAAGCTTTTGTGTTCCTGTTATTATTGGTGGTGGCTTCTCTGAGGTGTATAATTGCACGGTTGGAGTCGCAGTGTGCTCAGCACTTGGGTCCTGCTGCCAAACGCTTTGTTGGTCTGGTCAGCTCGAGCAGGTCAGTCGAGCTTTGATCTGACTTCATGTGTAAAATCTCAGCAATGTTTGCCTACCTTTGAGAAGTAATTTAACATCTTACTGGTGAAAAGCTCTCATTAAGAGTGGACAATGTCGTGGTTACTTTTCAGAAATAATTGTGCTGTGATAATTATAGAGTAGAAGAAAGATTTTTATTCTTTTTTGGAAGGAATAAAAACAGAAGTCAGCTTTAGTTTTTAGCATCATGCAGGAGCGTGGCTTGACGTGCTTTGCGCTGGTGCTTGGCGTGGCTTCACTGGCAGGATTACAGGCTCTTCAGTGTCCCCATCCAGTGCAGGACAGCCTGCACCATCCTGCACCACGGGGCATAACTGCATCTTCACAAACTCTTCGGGCCAGGGTTGGCTGTCCTTGTTGGAAATCAGTAGGAGTAAGAAGTTGTTGTCAGACATCAAGTCTGCCTCTCTGGAGGCTCGTAGGGCTGCGGTGTCCCCTGGGGCTGCCCTGTGCCATAGTGCTGCCATGTCCCGTAGCTCTCAGTCTGAATTGAAACCCGTGGCTGAACCGAAGACAGACACCTGTCCGAGGTACAGCCAAGGAAAGGGAAGGTGTCCCAGTGCTCCAAGCGTGTTTGTGGTTTTCTTTCCTCCCTCTATTGTCCTTCTGCTGTTGATACAGAAAATAAGGCAGCTGGAAAGGTAAACACTTGTCTTTGTCTCATCTTGCAGGCCGAAACAACAGCAACAGAACAATTTTTCCTTGTTTCCTTCCGCCAAGGGCTGGAATTTCAGAGGGGTAAGTTTGGCATTGTTTTGTTCACGCTCTATAGTATTCCCTCCTCCTTCATTCGGTTGCGGTGTAACTTTGTAATTAAAGCATGATCTGTGAGGACTAAAATCATGGCAAAACAGTTCGACTGGAACATTTCATTTTGTGCCCTCCTAAAAGGCTTTCTTAAAAAAATACCAACTTTTTTTTTTTTCAAATGTGATTGGCTGTATTATTATGAGGGTTGTGGGAGATAGTTTAAAGTACGTTAGCATACAGCGTGATTTTTTAAAAAAAGAGTGTGTTTTCATATCTGAAAATAAGTAATGAAAACTGAACTGGTACATACTGTTTAAGTGCTCTTTTACTGTAATGTAGATCTTTGTAGTTACTTGTTGAAAGTATATGTGAATCTTGCAGAAGGACAGTTGGAGATTCATAGCAAAAGTTACACAGGTCTCTTACAAGGCAGAAGGGAATAGGTTTTATTTCCATTTGGTTGGCTGAGCAAGGAAATACAGAATCATGCGGGTTCCCACAGTGAAAAGATACATGAAAAAGCAATGTAAGTGACACTGAGAACCTTAATATTTGCTGGTGGTATCAGGAGCTTTTATTCTTGTCTGCTTCAGGTTTCAGAGATCTCCTTACCCAGGTTAATTTGTTCAGAGAGGCATGTTGTCCCCTCTCTGTTCCCTATGACCTATGAAACCATTTATTGGAAAACTTCATGTGATGATGGTGGTGTTCGAATGGTGTGTTTGCCATGTGTATCAGCACTGTAGCCTGGGATATAGTCTAGGAAAAGAAGTTGTCACTTCGTGTTGTATCTAAGGCATAGTAATCCTCTGGTTAAAGGAAGGGCTTTTCTGCCTTGCAAACCTCCTTTGATATAATAAACACTAAATTACCACTACCTGTAATTTGGACTGACTTGTGCTCAGGAGGGCATATATGTATTTCTCTGAGCTTCTTGCAACAAAACATTTAGGCAGACAGACATAAATGCTTTGCTGAAAGGGTAAATGGCACTGACAGGTTTACTGATCTGTGCTGCTCATAATATACTAAACATTAAAACAAAACGTATTTTTTACCATATCTAGTACCGACTTTTGCATTCTAATTTGGTGTTTTAAATAGAGAACCTGGATCAGCTGTTCACTTGGTCTGTTTGGATGTTGAAACCAAGATAGCTGAGCACTGGAAAAGGTGCTGTTGATGTTTGCAGTGTATGAGCATTAACTTTGTTTTGATGGATGGAAACATAGTGTTATGAAAAGCCCAGTGAGAAGACTTGAAGTCATGAAGGTTTTCATAGAGATGGTGAATGATAAAAGGTTAGCTTTGATGGCTTTTCTCAAACAGGACTAACACCTAATTGGGTAAAAGAACTAAGCTGATGTTGACAGTGGAGCAGAGCCATGCCTGAGTATAACAAACACAGCTCTGGAGCTGACTTATTCAGAGCTATGTTTTTTTCAACTTCTATTTCTATATTGCATAATATAGGACATTTTAAGACTATAATACAGAGTAATTTTAACAGTCACAAACATTAAAAAAGAATAAAATGATTAAGCACCAAATTGCAACATTGTGTTGTTCTTCCTGTCCTCACTTTGCTGTCAGTTCATGGATTTTAAATGTGTCTGTATCATGCTGATAAGATGGCATGTTAAAGCATCTTTGAACATACACCAACCTAAACCTCAAAGGAAGATAGGGAAGGCCCCGATGCTACACATTTACCAAAGAAACTCCTCTGCACTTCTTTTCCTCTCCTTACTTAGATTTATCAGAAGCAGCTTATTTCCGTATAGAGCCGCATAATTAGAGATCACATTTAGTTCTCTCAATGGGGATTTTCATGTCAAGATGATATCGTGTTTCTACCAATGCTGTCATTTTTAGGTAGTGATAGCAGTTACTTGCAGAACTTTGGGCAGTGTTTAGAGGAGAAATGGATAAAATATAGAAATGGAGGAAAGGTAGCAAGAGAGGTGGAAATACAGAAATGAGTCAGAAATCTTCTGTAGAACATGGCAGATTTGTCAGCTCAGCCTTTGCAAGTACTGACCCTGGGATGACAAGGTGACACATGGGTGGGGAGCCTTCTGTGGCCTGGGCTTGGTAAGGAGAAGAAACACAAATACCTGGCAGGATGGGGCATTGCAGAGGCAGGTCCATAATGGATGTAAAATAAAAAACAGCACAGATCTTGGCACAGAGATCAGTATTAATCCTATTTTTGCTTTACCTTCTGGTTGCCATCAGCTCTCACTCTTCTTCTCATCTCCATGTCACCCTTCCCTTAAAACCTTGATCCAGATTGCTGGCTTTCCTCAGCACCACTCTTTAGTGCTTGTACATGAGAGAGCAGGTCAATATGCTGCTCTTAATTCTATGGAAATAATGTGTGATGTTGCCATAGAAGGTGGCAGACAGTTTTAGTTCATAAAGCATTCCATCAAACAGGATTACATTTGTACAGTCACCCGCCCACAATTAGGTGTTAGGATTAAAGCTGCTGTGGGTTTTTGCTAGTTATGATCCAGTCTTGAGTTACACACTTGTGTGCTATTATTTTCCATAGTAAGAGTAGTCAGTCTTACAAGTAAGTTCTGAATTCAAGAAGACTAAGAAACTCTCTTGAGAGTTTGAGACTTCAGCTTCTTTATCTGTCTCTCTTCCTGCTCCCTTGAAATCAACCACTTTCTGTTTTTCCCAGCAGGATAAACTTCTGGACTTAGATGTGCAAATTGAAATCTTTAAATGATTTTTTTTTCTGATTTATTTAGTTACATTTGCAAAAGTAGTGGTACATGTTGGTCCCAGAGTTGATATGATGACACTGGAGATGAAGGAACTGCCAGTCAGTCAAAAGCAAAGCAGTTTCCTGATTAGTGAAGAGGACTGGGCTGCAGGCAGAGCTGAGGAGGTGCTGGTTTTGTCTGAGCTTGTCTCTCATGTGTCTCTCCACTGTTCCACCAATGGAGAGCATCATTTCCTGCAGCCTTTAAACAAACATCTGAACCACTCTGATCGTTTCTCTCTTCCCTCCCACCACCCCCACCCCCACCAACAAATTTGGCTGAAGAACTTAAGTGCTAAAAATAAACAGTGAAATCTAAACCAACATTTTGTACTTGAAATAGTTTGAGGCATTTGTTCGGTGTGCAGTTGCCTGAAGATTGAAGATAATTTATTGCAGATAGGTTTCTTCCTGTTTCGTCCTTTTTTTGTTTCCATTTTAGTTTTGCAGAAGCATTTAACTAACCAAGCTGCAGATGTGGTCATCTGTGGGGAAGGCTGATCTAGTTTATGAGAAACCTGACATAAAAAAAGTGTTAAACATGCTGAAGATCAATTTTAAATGTGTAAGTGGTTTTTTTGCTGGCTTTACTGCATTTGTGTTTGTGGAGAAAAAGGTGTCTTTCATGCCAAGTGGGAAGAATTCCACACTTTTCAGACAGTATTTACAAAACAGTATATTTATTTTTGTGCGGACTGTCAGACTTCAGTTTTTCCCTTCAGGCTGCATGAATCTCAACAAGATCAGAATTGCTAAGAGAGAGAAGTTCTTTCCCAGCTTAAACTTGATTGATTACATAATTATTTACTACCATAGAAAGCACCTCTGTACCTCTCCTGGATTCTGACTGGTTTTACTTAATGTCTGCATCCACTGCTCCTCATTTGCTTAAGCAATGATGTTACCTGTAACAGAAACTTATTGCAAGGGGATCAGACAGGCCTTTATTTATACTTACTTGAAACAAAGTTGTGCACTACTGTCTCTAGAGCAAATGTGCTTAAATACCATTATCTCTTATGATTTTAAAACACAGATTGTCATGTACATTAAAAAGCAAACATAGTTTGCTGTTAATATACTTGAATGCACAATTTAAATTGCTTCCTCGGAGGTGTGTGGTGACTTTGGGTCATTGACAGCATGTTTTTATATCAGATTACTTCATGTAATCACAGCATAGCTGGGATGGAGTAATTATATGTGTTATGTCATAACAAGTCAGAGACTGGTTCCTTCCCATGCCATGGACAGATCCCTCCCTGTGGAGGAGTCCAGCTGGCATTCCTGCTCTCCCAGGGCCACTCTGCTGCTGCTGCTCCTCTCTCTACATCTGCACAGTCCTTCTACTTCTTCTAACCTCCTGCAGCTGGTTTAGGAGATGCCTGGTGGATGATTGATCCCTGATCTATCTCATCTCTCTTTCCCTTTGAAAAGAAAAATTGCATGTTCCTTTCCTACTTTCTAAGAGAGTGTGTATTCCTGTGCACTGTATTCCTCTATTCCTCGCTCCTTTTAGATCTCTTCCTTTGCCTTCTCTCAGTGGGTTCAGGCTCTTCTGTTTCAGAGTGGGATTGCCTCAGCCCTTCGCTGTGACCCCCTCTCTCTGCTCAGCCTCAGCTCAGCCTCTGTGGAGGTGCCGCTGTCCAGCACTGACCCGGCTCACACCAGAACGTGTCCATATCTGATACTAACAATAGTAAGGAGCAGTTCTATACGTCTGTTCTCTCAGTTCTTTCTTTGCAGCACTGCTGGAGCAGGGAAGCTTGCCTTCACTCTGCTGATAGCAGCAGTGGAAGGGGCAACAGGAGCATTACAAATTCCCTTCCATGACAGGCACTTCAGACTAGAGCTTACAACCTGTAGCAAGTAGATAACCTGGACACTGATTTTGGTTTGTAAAAGAGTTGGTTTTGATGTCTCCCAGCTTATTCTATGGGCGGAGTTTGAAACGGTTTAGCATGTTATTGGTTTTGGTTTTGAACAAACCATTGGAACTGTTGTTGATTAGTCACAAGACTAATTTCTCTTGGAACAGCAAGGTTTATGTTGGCAGACAAAGAGAGATGCTATCAGAAATTCATTGTGTGGCATTTGCGTAACTGGATAGCAGTCAGTTCCATCTGCAGTTTGAAAACACACATCAGAATTGTTTTTTCTTAATGTATACACTGAATTTAAAAAGCAATTCAGGGTGACCTGTTAGACAATTTTGAAGAATCCAGAACGGTATTATTCCGAACTTGGGTGCTGACTCAGCGTGGTTGAATTACCAGAACTTCTGCCCACAGTGTGTGATGTTGGGTTAGTCTTGTCACGCCAGACTGTTTTATTTGAAATTCCAGCAAAATGTGCTTCTTAGGTCTGTAGGAAGTGTCCGTATCTTTTCGTAGGATCAGTGGGTAGTGTAAATTACAAGGTCCTCTGCATGCAGTAGTACAGCAAAAATCATGAACTTGTGCTGGAGAGACCTCTGTGTGCTGTTTATAAATGCATTAGTTCTGAAGGAGAATGATGCAGGCTGGCTTAAAGACTCCAACAGGATTCTAATAGTTTGGGACTCAGGTAGGCAAACCTGTGCATGTTTGATGAGCTGGTTTTGCTTGTGCCATCTGGAGAGGGCTGTGCTGCTTAGGAGTGTGCAGTGACTTCATTGACTCAATTCAGTAGCTGTTTTGTTAAACTTTCCCTGCCTGTACATCTGAAGTCATGTGTGAGTTAAATACATAGCCATTAAACCTGTCCACCTCTTTTACAGAGGTGCTTTCAAGTTAATCACATGCTAGTTATAGAAAATACACTGTACATTCTGTTTCTTGGGGCAAGAATTTTAAGCTGTGCTTATAGAACAGCTCAGGCATTCTCGAAGAGAATTCATAGACTTTGACATCTGCAAGATTCATGATTTGTGTTGTAAAGGATAGGTGTTCTGCTCATTACAGCTCAGTCATTGAAGTCATTTGAGTTTTTCTGATAATGAAAACAGTGTAATATCTCCCATTTGGAAGGATTTCTTACAATTTCATGTTAACTTTTCACAGAATGGATATTTTTTTTTGAAAAATACTTGAGGTCATTCTGTTAATGTTGTAGGGTTTTATTTTATGGATCTTTGTAAGTGCTTTGTAACAAGTTTATTTTTCTTCCGGGTGTGGTTTGTTATTTATAGTAGAAATATTCTGTATATGCTATAAACCTGTCATGCCAGCTATTTTGCACACACAAATAATACTGAGCTAGAAGCAGCATGTGATAAAGCAGATAGGTCCAATTGTCATTCTCTTAGGCTGAGTGGGATGTTCTGTTATATAGCAGATTTCCTGTCTTTAATCATAGACTGGGTGTTACCTTGTACTCCCGCTGTCATTTGCTGTTCTTTTCTTTGTTCAGCAGCAGATGAACTTGACCCCTGTTCAATTTAACTCGAACCAAACTCTGCCCATTTCTTTGTATTTGTTTCCCCCACCCCGCCAGTGGCTGCTCTTGGAGAGCACGTGATGTGAAATTACTGTTTCCTATGACTTTGTTTCAGAACCTTGTAATGGTTAACAGGGTGATGCTGTTGTCCAGATGAATCTGATGCCACTCAGTCTGAGAAACCAACATTTTAAAAGCAATTTTTAACTATATATTGGTATTCTATTGGTGCTACACTGTTTCAGAGTAGCAGTTTTATTTTAAAATGTCCAGTGGACACGAATGGCTGCACACATGGACTTGAATTGCTGTTTCATTTGGTTTTCTTCTTGAAAGCTGATGTTGTGGTTACAATGCACACAGCAATTAAAAATCATGGCTTAATTCATAAATTAAATACATATAAGAACATACTGTAACATTTCTTAAATAATACTCAGTTCAGTTTTTTGAAGTAAATTCAGATCTGTTGAAGCTCTTAAGTTTCATTCGTGGCAACAGATTTTTGTATTTTCTGAGTTCTGCTACATGTTTTGAAATGGAATATCCCATTCTAATTGAGGATGTATGGAACATTGCATAGAATATGAGCTTAACATGATTTGAGGTATGTTCTAAAGATCTGTAAAATGCACATTTAAAAATAATTCTTATATTACTTTTGATGCAAAAATTGTGCACCGGTGCTGTCGCTTTCTAGATTGTGGTTAATTGTGAAGCTTTTCAGAGGGGGTTATATTTAGTGTTCTTAAAACACTCACAATGCACAATGAGAAAACAGTTTTAATCAGTCTGTGCCAAAGGGTCCCCACTAAATTTTAAAAACTTAGTTCTTTTCCAAGCACTATTTTCAGTTGTTCACAACCTTAAATATGCACAGAAGTAGTAGTCTAAGTTTCAACAATCTCTGTGTTCTCTCAGGCACTTCAGGCCAAAGCAGACCAGTAGCCTTGTGAGAAGGTCATGAAATGAGGGCAGCCATAGCAATCCTAAGAAGATGAGATTGCATGTCCTGACTGGAAGGACATGGAGAAGGACTAGGAGGAGATGAGAGGGGAGCTGCAGAGCTTCCTGAGAGTGCTCACTTGGGCAGTGACTGGGGCTGTGTGGTGTGGCACTTGCTTCTGGGCTACTACAGTCCTGGAAGCAAAAATAAGAATTATTACATTCTCAACATCTTCAGAAAATGATGATAATCTTTTTCACATTCGGGGAAACATTATCTTAGAATTCTCCATGTCATCATCTCTGGGAGTTTGTGTGAGAAACCACAAACTTAATAGTTTGTACTATGGGAGACAAGATGGGTAAATTTGGGGGTCTTGAAGGGAATTTGCTACCAGTGAGCATCACTCCGAGCCCTTGGAAGGAGCCAGGTCAAGCCTCTGGATCTCTCCTTAATTGTAACCAGGCCTTTAGGAGTCACTTGCCACAGCCAGGCCAGTTGTTAGCCTGTGCCAATGAGGCAGAGGTCAGGGCTGAAGCCTGTAAGGTGTTATGCCAGGAATTTCAGTGGGATAAAATACAGTCCAAGGCAATCCAAAGGTGATGACAGTAGGTCCCCTAAAATATACCTTGTAGGATGCACAGAAGTAGAACTGAAAGCAGTTTGTCATCTCCTCAGGTTTAATGTCATGCAAGTTTTTGCATTTTCTCCTATTTAATTCTTATGGCTTTTAATTGTCATAGTATTTTGTTGAAGAATGCAGAACCTCTGGTACTTACAGAAGAACTTGAGCCCCCTCATAGCTTAATTCTTGAATTTGCTTTCCATATACCCCTGTCACCTACTGAAATGAATGAAAGCTTCAGAAGTTGTTTTTTGGGGTTTTTTTTAGAGGAATATTGCCATCTTTCTTCAGAGTAATGGGATTTTTGCAATGAACTCTTTTTTTAACACTTAATGTATAATAGTAACCATGTATCAAGTGCTAACTTTGAGGATTTCCAATAGGTGGATTGCAGAATGGTTTCACGGCTACAGAGTTTGAAGTCTGCTCCCTTACAACAGTTTCTGAAAAGAGGGAGATGGCTGTGGGGATTTTTGGATGGCCTGATACTTGTGAACCTGCATTTAACTTGTTTAGGCTTCTGGATGGGAAAAGGGAATGTGTCTTCCTACCACAGCCCTTGGGATGTGTATGTTCTCATTCGTGCAGTTAAAAGTCCTGTTGCAGCAATAGGAGACTGCTCTGAAAGAAGGGGTGTTATGTATTTATTTTGCTTTTTTTTTGTTTTATTTCCTTTATTTTAAGAACTATAGAGAAGAAAGCAACAATGACTCTGCTTAGGTAGTTTTGCTTGTGTTTTGCTGTGATTTTTACAAGATCAGCCAGCAGAAGATACTTGGAAAAGTCTGAATAAAGACTCATCATGTGCTGCTTGTTACAAACACTTGACAGGCTTCAGCCTTATGGCTCCACAGTGCTTTGGGCATTTTACAAGTGGGAATACCAAGGCTGGAAAGTTTGAGACAAAGTATGGTCAGACTTTTTAAATTTAAATCACAAAGACCTTGTGTTCGTTCTCTGTTCTTGAAAACCAAAGCTAAAGCAATATTTAATCCCCTTTGCACAGTGTTTTGTGGATGTTTCTGGTTATTTCTTTGTCTTTCGTGCTGTCTTGCTGCATTCCATGTGTTGTTGGACTGGGCAGCACCTCTGTAGCACAGAGACAGAACCAGCAGCTTTCATATACTTACGTATTTTGAGTTTGTCCGTTATGATTTCTGGATCTTGATCGCTTGAGGCAGTTGCTGTCTGGAATCTAGATGTGATATTTTAGATTTCCTTCCTTGCTACTTGTGTGGGTGTTTACAATGTAAGTTCAGGCTGCACTTTGTTTCAGGTGGATGCCCTTGATGTTGGTGTGAAAGTGCAGAGCACCTTGGAGGTGAAAAACAGAGAGAATGTTTGCTTTACTCAGAGGTTAGAAAGCAGGTTTTGCCATACTATTAATTTCTGTTGATTGATACAGTTAGAGGACCAGACTGTTATAAATGTTGCTTATTACACTGATGAGAGAAAGTCTGGCCAACCTTATGCCTGACGTGAAGCTGAAATCTGTGGTGTCTGCCTTTAGGCTTCTTAAATTCTGCTGGCTCCTGAGGCAGATGGTTATAGGGGGCCTAAGAAGTAGTGCAAGTGCAAATACGTAGAAGCACAGCAAGTTGAAGTGTTTGTGTGTTGTGGTCTCCAGGAAATGGAATACGGAAATCCGAATGTTACCAGGAAATCTGGCTGAGGAATGCCTGCCCACCTGACCTCATCTTTGGTGCAGTGCAAGACCTGGGGGTATCAGAGCACTTGAAAAAAATTGCGCTCCTGTGTTTGATGCTGGGTGAGGTATTGCCAAATTCTGATAGCAGAGGATTAGTGTTTCCCATACGGTGTGAAAGACTGTTTAAGAAATAACTTAGCTCTAATGACAGGTTAATAAAGAGACTGCAAAGAATCCTTGAAAAAAATTGCAGGCTTATATATAGAATTTATATGTATTTCCTTTGAAAAATCAACTATGTTCTGCTGGAAAAGTCTGAAAAGAAGGTGGCTAGATTGGGTCTTAGCTCATCTTTAGGCAGGGAAGACAGGGCCACAGCATTTACATTACCCCAAAAGAGAAATGCGTGAGTAATTTTTTTGAAGTCTTGCCCTAGAATGTCTGCTTTTTGCAGGGTCTTTCGATTAGCATTTTCTGTCTGCAGAGTTGTCACAGCTCCTCAAGGGAACTGGTGGCTCACTGGTATCAGTTTCACCTTTTATCTTCCTTCAAGCTCAGCAGAAACTTTTTGTTCTGAAGAAAGATTGCACCAACTCACTAAGGACTTGTTTACTTTAAAAATGAAGTTCGAAATGCTGTTATCTTCCTACCCAAATGTGCGTTTATCTTGACATACTTGCCTACTGGAAGTATGCAGCTGGCAAAACCAGCTCTGTGTTTAGAGATCTGAGCAAGTCACCAAAGACTGAACAAGATAGGGACAGATCAAGAGTGAAGTGTGAGGATCTAGAGTATGTGAACTAATTATCTCTGTCTGTATAGCTATATATATAGTTAAAACAATTTACAGGATATAAGATATTTAATAAAAATTGAATTATTATTATTATTATTACAAAATAATTTAATTAGAGGAGAAAGAGGGTAACTGTTTTTAAAATTACTTTTATTGTTTACTCAGTCATAATATCTTAAATCTTCATATTTATTCATATCAATTTCTTTGTGTGTTTCACATTGTTTTTCCTAATTTTTAGACTACATTTTTAGGCTGAATTAATTTATCCTTTAACAGATTCTTCAGACACCTATAAATAACTTACTAAAATAAGATTTGAAGCACTTCTTTTTGGGGTGAAATTCATCCTTAAGTGACATAAGCAGATGAAGCTCTGTTGATTTAGAAGGGAAATGACTCCGTTGCATCAGCTAAAGAGCTGAACTAAATGAAAATCCCAGGTTGACCTTAGACTTTTTTTCAGTGCTTAAACTATTCTGGAATATCTTCACGGGAAGTAAATACCACAACTTCTTACACAAGAGATACTTGTTTATGATTTCTTTCACCTTCTGGTAGCTCTGACTCCCACCTGAGCAACATGCAGCAAGGAAGTGTGTAAATACTGAAGGTGCTGCAGGACACACCTTTTCTTTGTCTCTGCAGATGAACCATGCAATAAACAGTAGCACTAATTAAATGCGTTTCAAGCAATTGGATCAAACTTGGTAAAGCAAAGATTTGTCAAAGTCTAAATGGCATACAGAAGTTTAATGCCTAATGTTATGATAGCATATTTTTTATTCGTGCTGGTGTTAACAAAATGTTAATGGTTAAAATAGCATTCTCTTATCAAACAATCCTCCCCCTCCCTGCACATGAAAGATCTAATTCTAGTTTAACATTGAGAATGTAGTAAAATGTTTGCATGCTTTGCTGAATGTATGGTTTGAACATGCCATCTGTTGACGTAGAAAATGTGACAAAAATGTATTTGTCATACTTGTATGTTAAAATGAAACTGTTGACATTCAGCTGTTTCTTTTTGTCCGTTATGGATACTTGCCTGAGCTTTTCACACGGTTATTACTTAAGTATTAAGCAAACAAAAAAGTCTTTTCGAAATAGTTGTGGGAACATATTCAATTGTCTAATATGACTCATCAAGAAGTTTTCTCAAACCAAGAATGAAGTATTTTTCACATGCATAGAAACTATTTTAAAAGGTAAGTGCTCAGGAAACTTTTCACTGTGTATTTACAGTGTGTGTATAAAGCATTAGAAAAGTTTCAGGATCTTACTTCTCCCTGTATTTGTACTTGTTCTTTACCTTAGAGTCCATATATGCTTTCAAAAAAGAACCAAATCTCATATATCTCTTAGTAGTTTCTTTTTGCTGTTTTCTGAGTATGACACTTTTAAAAGCCATATAAAGCCTGTGTTTCAGCCACTTGAGGTGATTATGGATTCCATTTTTTGGGGTCAATATTCTGCGTTGTTTTCTACCGAGCTTTATTTAAGGGGAGTTGAAAGCTCTGTATGTCTAGATTTTGAAGAGGGCTGCTCAAATGCATGCTGAAAGGGCTATATATACATCATGTACAAACATAAATGTTCATGTAATTTGTATGAAGTTGTATATTTTGATTACTTGCAGATAAGCACCTTGTGAATCTCAGCTTTTCTTACCTTGAAGTGAAGTGACTTAATAAGGTGGCCAAACCAGACAATTAACTGAGTACATATCAAAGGAAAATGTCCTAGAAGATGCTGGTGGCCCAGCTGGCAGTTTGAGAGCCCCCTGAAGACTCTCATCCTTAGCCAGTCGGTCTTGCTCAGTTGTTCTTGTCTGCAGAATGATTTGACATGCAAATAGAAGAACTCTTAAAGAACTATTATATTTGCACTTTGGATTATGAGTGGAACCTAATCCTGTGTATTTGCTGACCTCAAGTTCTCAGTCACACTGATGGTCACGCAACAGTGTGTGTCCTTCTTGCAGGTTTGAAATTTCAAGTGGGCTGGGAAATTTTATGTCACTGAGGTAGCAACACTCTTACTTCGTGTTTTTAGGGGAGCAATAACTTTAAGTTGAATTCTTTCTTGATGCCTAAGATACAGTTACATTGAACTACCAGGGATAAAATCCAAGTCTGCACTTCCTTGACATTTTCTCACATGCAAACTTTGAGTGCTCTGTCAAACTCGTTTCTAGTCCTTTATTCTGGGCTGATTTTAAAACATTCTTTGCTGAATTCTTCCCGTTACACTTTCTGTTTACTGAAGACCTCTGCTTAGCAGACCCCCATAATTTTCAAATACTGAAATTTTCTTTTGTAAAATAAATATTTAAAAGTCCTATCCAGTATCTTCCAGCTGTTTTGTTTGCTGAGGCATCTACATTTGGAGATAGTTGTCTGCCCTTGAGTTTAAAGCCCATTGCTACTTTTGAAGACTGAGAATTGCACAGGTAGGAGGAGATGGACCTGTGTTTTAGGTACAGAGTCTCAAAGTCCCCAAACACCCGGCTTTTATTTTCAAAACATGTTAATGATTATCTTTACCTCTACCATACTGGTGTAGTTCATCTGTTGGCAGTTTGTAAACCACTTTTGTCGGTTTGAAATATTATTTGAAGCAGTCTGAGAGAGCAAACCACAGCAGAGATAGACACGACAATACGTATCACTCAGCTTGTGACACTTGTAGTCCACTGCATGACAGGAAGCGAGAGCGAACTGTGGCTGCATGGGGAGGAGTTCCTGCCCAAAACTGAAGGAGAGGCTCAGGGACTCCTTTGTAACAAAGGCTTTTCATTGTCACGTTGAATATTAAGAAACCTCCTAAAGTCTGAGTACAATACAAAGTACCTCATGGTGTGGTGCTGCTTTTTTGTGCACTATCAGGTAAGCACTGAATTCGGGATCTTGTAGCTATTGATTGTGTGTGTGTAAGCTGGAATCGCACAGATGCTGCTTCCAAGCGTGCCAGGATTTAAAACTCGGTGTTGATTAAACCAAAATGTTGCTTAGCAGGAATGTTTCCTTCTGTAAGGAAAGAAACTCGCTAAAGGTTTAGGTAATATTGTCAGATATTCCCAATGGGATGGAGGACGGTTTATTTTTCTCTCTGTGTTGGGAGTTTGTTCCTGCAGGATGGTGGGTTTAGGTCCTTCGTTTTGCTTTTTTATCATACTCATGTAATAAACTTCTCTGCCTCTGTCTCCTAGTGTGAAAATTAGGATTTTGGCTGATGCTATTCTGATGCTATTTAAGCAATATGCATTAGTCTATCCATTATCAAAGTGAAAGCTGAACACATCCTATTTCCAGTGTATTTCCAGTGCAGAATGATTCTGCATGTGGATGTGGGTATCACCTGGAAAACTGGCTGCTGTCACAGACACTGCACTTTGGAAAAACATGGACAGAAAAGTATCAAGATTGATAGTGACTGTAGAAAAGACAGCCTCTGAAGGAAGTTTAAAAGATTTAACGCATCTTGTGGAGAGAAAAACAAGACTTGATACGAAGTAAAAGTGTGTATTTGTCTTTGAGTGTGTGTGAACAATTATAAAGTGGGCACTTGTTCTCTGTATTTGCCAAGGGTAGCACAGCAATAAATGGGCTTATTTCGTAGAAAGGGAGATTTGGGGTAAATATTTTTGGGGGAAATGCTTCCTGATTGTAATGCTAATTAAGCAGTAGAACAAAATGTAGAATTAAAATCTGTCATTTCAAACTTTGTGGCATAAAACCTTTTCAAACCTATTTTACATGTTGCAATGGTGAGCATTTAGTACTTGGTTGTTCTCAGTGATTTGTGTGGGGTTTGATTTTGGGCTGTTAATGTGTGAGTAGGACTAGCACATTAGGGTCACAAGTGAACAGATCTCTAACTTTGCAGCTCCAGTTCCAGTTTATGGCATCTTTCCACTTGTTCCACTAGAGAGCTTCCTCTCATTTAAGAAGCAAAGTTACATCAAAATATTTAAGTCTGTGTTGACTAAAACTGTACTTTGAAGTTGTTGAAAACGCGTGATAAAGGTGGAGGCCTGTAATGTGAGGCCAGTCAGGGATATGGAGACCTTTTCACCTTCTACACCTGCCTGAGGATGGTGGAGCCAGGTGGGGGTCCAGCCCCTTCTCCCAGGAAACAGGGGGCAGGACAAAAGGAAATGGCCTTCAATTGCACCAGGGGAGGTTTAGTTTGGATATGAGGGAAAATTTCTTCATGAGAAGGTTTGTCAAGCACTGGAATGGGCTGCCAAGGAAGTGGTGGAGTCACCATCCCTGGAGGGATTGGAAAGATGTGTGGATGTGGCACTGAGGGCCATGGGTTAGTCGTGCCCTGCAGTGCTGGGGTTGTGGTTGGACTTGGTGGCCTTAGGGCATTTTTCCCATCTGAATAATTCTGTTCCTCTGTGTGCAAAGGCCTCTGTGCTCTTGGATTTGCTGTGGAGAACGTGGCTTAAGTATACTGAACCTTAAGACTGGATTCTTAATGGGGATTAATATATATATATATGTTGGGGTTTTTATGTTCCCTGTGGCAATTCTCAAAAGTGAGAAAGATATGTGATGAATTTATTGTGGAGAATATTTTTAAGGTGTTATCTTGCGTACTTTATGCAGTTCTGACTTAAATCATGTTTTAGAGAGGTATAAAATTGGAACAGGCTCAGAAAGTTTATTAAGACTGTCAGGTAAATGAAGAGCTATCAGTGAATGAAAATTAGTTTAATAGACATAATATATTTGAATTCTCAGGTTTTATTAAATAACCTGAGACTGGGACTGGGTTATGTTTAATTGCCACACTATTAAATTGGTATTGTCTTTTTGGATGTGATTTATATGCATATTTGCTATGGGTATGTATTTTTGATATAATTCACTTGAAAATTTATAGCGGAAATAAATGCCACGGTTTTCATGGGACACAGGTGAGGTTTGAAGGAAAATCACACAGATTGTCCAGCATCTACTAATATTGCTGAGCTAATTTTGAAATCTTTTAAGCTGGATTCAAATTCTGTCGCCTGTTTTGTGCAAAATATAGCAACATGTAATTTTACTCGAGGTGGTATTGTTTTTCTCTGCAGAAAAACCCGTTTTGGGTGCAGCCATTTTCTCTGCTCTGAGTGATGCTGAAGAGCAGCACCTACATCAAAGCCACATGCAGGAACCTGCCTGCGGTTTAAAGGTACAGCAGGCTCACGGTGCTGAGGGCAGGAAAGCAGAGAATCAGAACAGGTTGGGGGGACTGCAGCTTATACACCCATCAGCCCATTGAATGACATTCATTGCTTATGGAGGTAATTTCATCCTGCTGTATGTGTTCTGGTGCTGTGCACAGCATCAGTGATCCAGCCTCCCTTTTACAATGAGAAGCTTCATTGGATTTTTGAAAACAAAGACTAAAAGTCACAAGCCTAAAAAATAAGTGATATAATAATAAAAGTGCCATTTGAATCAATCTGCTTTTCATGTGAGAAAATTCCATTGTGATTTTTTGTTTGAAGAGAAAAAGTGTCTTGCCTCTTACATACACAGATGCAGCAGTTTGGGACCAGAACTGCTGGTTGACAGCTGTGATTGAATGGTCAACAGCAGCAAGTACATGTTTGCTGTCCAGGCAGGGGAAGTCCCCGTGCTTTCGAGTGCATGAAACCTTTGAGGCTAGAGTTAGAGCATTTAAACACCCCAGCTTTGATTATTCTTGCTTTCACAACTAGCCCTGTAATAAACTCCCTCTGCACAGGCTTACAGGGCTTGGAGCTGCAACTTCATCACCTCAGCTTGCCAGTGGGAAAGGAATGCAGGGATTGTTTGCATGGTGACTGATTGTATTACTTGGAGACATCAAGGACTGGATCTGACAGATCCTAGCGTTTGTGAGAAGCACAGAGGATGAATCTAAATCGTGTATGGACTCTTTTGAATTGCATCTTAGTTTTTATTTCTATGCTAGGTGAATTTAGAATCCTTAGGTATTGGTTGTGTTAAAGCATAATTTATGTAGCAGTCTTCAAGTTCTGATTGAGAAAGGGTTGTATTATAAAGATCACTGTTCATTCATGTAACAAGAAAAGTCCAATAGAGAATGAAATGTAACTTATTTAGCTGTAACTGATTTGGACTTTATAGTAAACTGTGAAAAAGTTTCAGTGTATTTAACTCTGCCAGATTCCTGTTACTGATCCTCTCCCCCATCTTCCAGAAAGGGGAAGGAAGAAGGTTAAATACAGAATAAATACCAGGCCTCAAACAAAGCTCTGCTAATCCTTGTCCTTACAGCATCCCGTACATGCACACCCATTTCCTGTTGTTAATGTTAAACACATTGAATATAACTTTCATTTCATTGTTCACTTCAGTGTTCATTTTACATTACATTGACCGGAAAATCTCGAATCCATCACAATGAGCACTGCAGAACTCGGGCTTGCTGTGGTGAGAGGAGGGTGAAAGGGAGCTGGCAGCCATGGGGGTGGTTCCTCAGAAGTGCTTCAATACTTTCAGTGGCAAAGTCTTCAGCACCACAGATGACCTCACCTCCATTCCAGCTTTCTACTGTGTTGTAACAGACTTAGAACAGAGCCTGTTTTTTCTTTTGTTTATTTTCCTTGCAACACGAGGAACAAGCAAGTTCTGTTCCTGACACCGGGGTCTGGGGCTCCTGCCAGCTGAACATGTGCAGGGTGGGAGGTTGGGCTGTCCACGCAGTGTCCCAGGCTCGTCTCGGGCTGTTTCTCCCTTAAAAGCAATAGGCTTCATGTTTAGATTTTTGTGTCACTGTTGAGAAAACAAAGCCTGGAATGTCTTTGGGGTTCTGAACAGTAGAGGGCAGCGGAAATGTACATGGAAACCAGTTTTATTATGAAACAGAGGAATTTTTGATTGCAAGTTCCTTTGGCCAATATGGCATAAAGAACTGTGATGCTGAAATGCAGGATGGCAGGTTCTGTTCTTTTAAAAAAGAATCATGTTAGAATTCAGTGTTCTGAAATTATGGTCCCCAAAAGTATGTATGATGCATCATTCAGCTGAAAAAAACCATCATTTTCTGGGAACATTCACTTTCAGATGTTTTTGTCTTCCTATGGAGGACACTCTTGGAACTGTCACTGGTACAGGCATGGAAGTGAGAGATGGAACAGGGAGGCAACACTGGTACTGCCATGAAGGTGAGTGGCAGACTAGGGTACAGTGAAAGAGGGCTTTAAAAGGTGATGGAAGATCTACCTCTCTCTGAAAGAGCTTAAACTCTAGGGAGTGAATTATCACTTGTTTGTGCAATTGTGTAATGGGTTAGCTTGGAACCAAGCACCGTATTCAATAGGAGATGCAGATACTTCTTGCTGGGGATTGCAGAGATGTTTGTGTGATTAGCATATTGCGTTCAATATATGGATTTCTTTCCAGAACTGTGCCAGGCCTGAGTTCTTTGAGTTGTGGGGATTTCTTCTTTTTTTCTTTGTCTTTTTTTTTTTTTTTGCATCAGTACCTTTATTTCATTTTAGACACCTGAGTGTCAGTGCAGCAGGGGCATGATGAGATGGAGAATGGGTGATCCTGTATGAGACTTTCTCCTTTGTTCAGTGTTGCTGGCCTTCTGTCCTGAAGCTGGGTCATGCAACACCACTGCTGCCTCTTCTGGTTTACTTCTGAAACCTGCCTACTGGGGTTAGAACCCACCTCCTGTGGCAGGAAATGTTAAATTAGTGATTATTGAACCAACCTTGACATAGAAGGTTATTAATCTCTTGCCTAGCAATTTTATACCCAGTTTAAGCTGGATCCAAGGCATATTTCATTAACTGAGTGATAGCAGCAGGTGAGGAAAACGTTGAAACTTTTAGTCAAAATTTGTTCTTCATGTAATAAGAAGACAACTGAAATGTCCTTTTTGTTTGCTGGCTGTGTCATCTGTGAAACCTCTAGAAACATTTTAAATTAATCTGCAGAATTGAGGTATTTCCTACTTCCCTCCCAGTCCAGTTTGTCATTGTTCCTTTCATTCTACCTCACTTCTTGCACATCTCTTGTGTTCTATTTGTGCCTCATCCCTGGACTCTGTCCTGACTCCAAGTCCTCTGTGCTCTGATATAACTGGTTGGGAGCTTGAGCACTCTGAGAGCATTTGAATGTGACTTGAAATGGAAACAGTGAAAACTTGAAACAGATCTTGTAACACAGGAGCAAGTGCAGGTGGAATTTTTGGAGTCATTAAAGGAATAAATACAGTCTTGGCAAGGGGCACTTCTCGGTGCTTTTTAAGGTATCAACATATTGGTTGGATGGGTGTGGACACACTGACAAACTACAAAGGAGAAAAGATGAGAATTTTACTGTTGAATATTCTTTTGAACCTAGCAGCTTCAGCACGTGTTGAGGTTTAAGAATTAGAAGGGTGCAAAGAAGCACACATATATTTGTATATATACATGTGGATGTTGCTGATAAAAGAGAATTTATAGGCTAACTGGATTTTAAAAAAAAAAAATTGTATAAAAACAGTGTAAGTAGAAATTCATATGGAAATTCGGGTTATTGTTGTGATTTGGTGTCTTTCTTTAAAGAAAATGATGCTCCTGCCTTCGTCCCAGCTGCTTCAGCAGCGACTGTAATTCCTAGAGCAAGAAGGCAGAAGGCCATCAACAGGCTTTTGATGTGACGGTTCCTTGTAGATTGAAAGTGCTCTCAGCTGGCTAAGGAGATACTGATTGCTTTCTAAAATTAAAAAAAATGATGAAGTAATAGAGCTTATTTTCTTCCAGACATAATCCACCCTTTGGAGGGTGGCTCGAATCTCTTCTGGCCTGTGATATTTGACTTTTTATTAAATATTTGGTCAGTTTTCTCCTCTCTTCCCACATTAATCCCCCTTGGATTTTATTTTGTGCTCTACCTGGTTTATTCAAATTGATTTTCTTTGGTTGGTTTTGGTTTTTAACTTTGTTTGATAAAGATATTGTCCCTGTTAACACTGTACCATAAACTGGAGTGGAGCATAAAGCCCATAACTGTGAATCCCTTCCTGCCTTTTCCTCAACAGTAAAAATGACCCCAAACTTTGTTAGCTAAATGATTTTCCCTTTTCTGTATTATTGGAAATTACGTGTGTCTGTATATATTACATATGCTCGTGTATATATTTTTATATTTTAACATTTATGTATCTGCCCTTCTACTTACTTCCATTTGTTTCAATCATTTATCATAACTCTATTATTTACAAAGCTATTTTCTTCCCATTAACAATATTGAAGTGTACTCAGATGTATGTTCTGGAAAGACTGTTTTTTAAATATTTTCATATGAAAACTATCTGAAATACCAGCTAATTAAATGGCTTCCAGTTTTTCTGTATTTTGGGCTTTTTGGTTTGAGGGTGTGGGAAAGATCTTATTTGAGTAGAATGAACGGATCCTCATTTGTTGAATGGATTCCTGTAAAAAAAAAAAAGCTTAAAAAGTAAGTTATTTTGTGTTTGGTTTTGAAATGAGTCTGTCTGTGACTTAGAAGGTCTAAGGGTACGATGTGCCTGTGCAAATACATTGTCTTGGATGGTTATTTATTCTTATACCAGTCTATGTGCAGACACATTTCCAAGCATTTAGAATGGACAATTTAATAAAAATCAGCAATTCCTCTGAAAAGCATTTCCTTCCCTGTCACAGGAGGGGTTCTGTCAAGCTATTTTTGTGCATCTTTGCATTTCATTTCCCTAGTGATAAAATATAAATAGTATTGATAACTAAAACCCTGTGATGGAGAGGATGTTAATCCAGCCTTCCTATAACAAAGTCTTATTGCTTTAATTCCTGTAATTAAAATATCCAATTATATATTAAAGCAGGGATTTACCTTCTCATCTCCTATGAGTTAATTATGGAAAGCCACTCTTTCCTGACATGTTAAGACCAGGAGTTGTCCTGTCTCTATAACTATGGATGTAGCCACAGCTTTTTAGGCAACAGTATCACAAATATAAGGATTCAAACTCATGAGGAAAGAAGTTTTTCCAGTCAGACATACCCATTCAGGTGCATGTAAAAACACGGACACATTTCTAATCAGAACGTGTACTTGCTACTGTTTTTCATGCAGATGTGTCCCCCTTTCTTAAGGTCTCCAAACACTGTGGAAGAAAGGGGAGTTATAGAAGCGTTTCAAGCTCTCCTTTTTCTCCAGCAAGGCAAACAGCTTCAGAACATTTTCCAGTTCAGTTTGATTCATGTGTGTACAAATCCTAACTCAGCAATCCTCTGCAGTGGGGTGGCAGGTGCCATTTGTCCCTCGGCCATTGCCTTGTTGGTTGGAGCAATCCTTATTTTGTGTCCAGTGCATCCCTGCAGTGCTCCCAGATGGCATTCTCATGGCAGCAACGGGCACTGGAGGTGGCACAAGGCCAGTGCCCTGCTCTTCCTGGGGGTGTGGTACCCACGGCCCTTCATCCCCAGCTCTGCCTCTGGCTTTGTCCTGAAGTGCTTTCACTGCACTCAGGGGGCTTGTGTAAGGAATACACTCGAAGTTGTTGAGATCAAAGTGGGGTGAAGTTTGTATTGTTTGATGTGTCGTGTGATTTAAACCATAAAATGGAGAGCAACATTTATGGGGGGATTTTCTGTCATGTGGAAGATTCTGAGGTCAGTTGTGCTGTGCTGTGGCAACTGAGACAGGACTTGTAACTCCTTGGGGAGAAGCTCCTCACAAAGAGCAGGGATTAATTTAATGAGCACCTTATGCTCCCTGTGCAATATCCACTGCAATCTTTGCTTCTAATCCACTTATTATGGGCAAAGAAATTTATCTGGTAGCTCAATTATTGGATTTTTTTTTTTTTGGCCATAATGTTCCCCCTCCCCCTTATACAATGGTAATAGCCCTTGAAACTCTCAGAAAATTTAAAACATTAATCTTGCCTGCAATGGTTAATATTTTACAATTTCTATGTGAAATTACTTCTCTTGGATAACCACTGAGAAAAACTTAGAGAGAATTGGAGGACTGTAATACTGCAGCCTTCCAGATAACAATAGTACAATATATGAGTTTGGTAGATTTTTTTGTGTATTACTTCTCAGTAAGTAGAAGATCTGAAACACAGTGAGGAGTGATCCTTTGATTAGCACAATGAGGTATGAGATAGAGCAAGAGATCTACTTTGTGCAGGCTGTCCCACACTTACTCAAGATGTAATTGCTTTGCTTAGACTTGACCTGTCTTTTGATTGCCTTTGGTCTGTACATCCCAGTTGGTACAGATGTGTTCCTTGTGACCGTTCGGATATTTAGTTATATAACCAAAGAGGTTGTCTCTAACTAAGATGTGAGCATGTTGATTGCTGCTAGCTGCATTTTGTGCTGTGCTTTACCTGGGCACCCTTGCCTTGGATGACACCTTTGTGCTTTGGACCATTTGAATGTAGCCCTGAGAACCCCACACGTAGTTGTTGGGTCACTTTCCCTCTCTGGTAAAAGGCTGTCCTGCTTCATTCAAGTTCACTTTAATCCTGTAGCCTTTCCTGGTGGGCTTCTACTCCATATTACATAATTTATAGTCTCAATTGTCTCAGAGTTGGTCTGGGTTGGAAATGCCACCTTCTGTGTTAATCTGTAGCCATGTGACTGCAGTGAGAGTCTTTAATCAGTTTTTTAACAAGGGAGGTATCTATTTGTTGTGTGTGTGGTCATTTGTTACACTCAATTAGTCCTGAAATCGAATCTATTCCATTGGAAAAAGCATTTGCTATAGTTTCCAAATGCATAGTATTTATTTTAGTGTATTTTTTTCTTTTAGTTTGACCCGCTTGTAGAGTATTGGGAGCACATACTCTAATCAAGCCCCTAACGTACCTTTCTCTCTCTCTTTTTTAATTACTGTATTGATTTTGGCATTAACCTTTTTTTTTTTTTTTTAATACTTTGCAGACTGAGGCTTAGGTTAGCACCATTTTGACACTTCTGTCACTAAGGATGTCAGACTTAAAGCAACACCAACCCAAGCTGTGAATGCAGCTGCATTTCATCCATCTGTACTCTAGAATTACCAGTTAGTATAGACTCAGCTACACCAGATCTATGCACCAGTTTAATTTACCCTTCTCTTATAGAAACCTGTATTCCAAATCTAAACACCCTTCATTTTTATTTCACCTGTGACCACTGTGTGAGAGGGCTGGTACATGTTAATTTTATAATTTCTTTTTTTGTGAAATAAAGTCTTAGTGTAGACTTCAATTGTATCAATATATATATTTTTGAGTAAAACTAAAGGATGCATGCATTTTTGTCCACAGAAGCCTAATTAGGTTTGAAGAATAGTCTGCAACATGTTCATTGGGATCTTAGGAAATATTACCCTTTGGGCAAAGGTCTGACCAGACAGATCTCATCCCTATTTTGTGTTTTTCACAGTGATTTCACACTGGCTAAGCCTTGAATAGTAATTCAGATTAGTTTATCCTGTGGAGAAAAAACCCCAACCTTATAAAAGACTGATACAGGACAAGCAAATATGCTCAGTAGTATTTTAGATATTACTTTTGTTGCTCAGTGTGCTCTGGTCCAGAAATTTGTGTGTTCTAGTCAGTCCTTTGACTTGGTGCTAAAAATCTGAATGGTAATGGTAAAAGGGATTTGATTGTGCTTATTCTGAGGGTGAAGAATTACTTTTTGTGTAACACTTCTCATTGTGTAATATGGTGACAGAACTCATGGCCCAGCCTCTGGACAATGACGGTGCTAAAACACAACTGCCACTGTCTTGAAAATTATTGTTAAAAAAAAAAAAAGTGTGAAAGTTACTTCCTGTATTTTAATGTGATTGCACAAGTAAAAGACCTGCTGAAAACTAGCGAGTAAATATAAAAGGTTTCAACACCTACAGTTTAATTTAAAAAAAACCCTGTGAAATCCAGAAATCTGGATTCTGTGATAAGTATTCTTTATCTGTGTTCGTCAGAGAAACAGTTCTCAGAAACCAGATGCCTGACCTGGGAGATACAGTAGTTGTTTCACTGGCTTGATGGATAAAACCTGCAGGGCTTCACAAGAGCTGGGAGAATGGCTACTGGGGGGGAGGTACAGGTTTTTATCTCTCTGTATGGGTTTAATAATTAAAAAATACCTGCATTGTGTGCAACTTGTGCCTGGTAGCTGAGCTTTCATCATCCCCTAAACTGGGGGCTCCGTATGGCATCCGTGTGGGTTTTTTTTGCTCCCTAAATGGCTCATCTTTGACTCCTGTAGGCTGGAAACCAAATCCCAGCTGTGAGTGGGTGTGAATGCTTATCTCTGGTTGGCAGTGGAAGACAGCACAGCTGGCTAAATAAGAAGCACGTATTCTGTGACTTCTCGTGTTTCCTGAATCTTCCTGGCCTGGTAGAAGATGCAGAGATCTGCTAAATGAGATTTCATATGTATTTGAAGGGCGTGAATATGAATCTTGTGGTGAACCTGTGAAATGCCACAAGGGAGGGCTTGCCATTTGCAAAACCAAAATGTGAACACGGAGCAGAATGCAACCACTGACACGGACAGTGAGACCCAAATAGGTGGGAATGTCATTCCTGCAGTACGTTATTATCCTCACTGTAGTGGCTCTCTGCAGTGGTACCTGATTGCTGAATGTATGTTTGGAAAAATCTGAAGTCCAGACTTTCAACAAAAAGTAAGAGTTTCCCCTCTTGACACTCTCGTTAGTTACAAAAGATCATATCAAGCACCAAAGAACAATTTACAACATGGAATAATTACTTAGGCTTTTAGTTAGAACTAAAGTTTTTAATTGAAGTGCACCTCACTGAGCAGAAAAAGAAACAGCTTTTAATTTACTAATGTGCTAATAGGTAGCTTTTCAACTTGTGAAAATAGAGTTTTTACTCACATACATGATGATTATAATGATGATGAGGGAAAATAGTTAACTTTATATACATATATGTGTATGATCTCATTATGAGTACTTGTTTCAGGACCAAGCTAATGGTAGTTGGCATTATTCATCAAAACTGAGCTTTTCATTTTGTTTTACAGAAAAAACGAAAACAGAGTACTCAAGATGAAGATACAATCAGTATCTGCAGCCTGGATACAAGTGTGAGTAATTGAATTTTCTTTTTTGCCTTCCCTCCCCAACCCCTTAAACTAAAGTATGGGTATTAGTGGTATTCTGAAATAAACCTGTTCATCTTCTCAACCATATTGTTTTCATACACGAATAAGTTGTTCTGCTTACTATGAAAAAATTGAATTTGCTATTTTACTGCTCTCATTTTCTGATAAAACTTCGAAAAGAGAAATGAAAAGTCATAATAACAATTTATTGTAAAGGAGAAAATCTCTTATTAGTAAATAATTAGCCGAATAAAAGGGAATTTTGAATGCAGGACTTAAATACAAACCTTTTATGCATTTGTGTGGGCGTATGAGAAATTTTATTTCAGTTGTCAGTGGTGGTTGATGCTGGTGCTGTGAAACTGTGCAGTGTGATGGTCGTGAGAGCCCTGTGTGCCGCTGCTGCAGTGATGTGCACATCACATCCAGCTCTGCCACCCTATCACATGCTTCAGAGGTGAGAGCAGCACCAGAAAACCACACAATTTATCATGTGTGTGCTTCTCAGAATATACAAATATTCTGAATATTGTGAGTTCTTTTAGTTGTTTCTGTAAGGGTCAAATATTGATTCGTTTTGTAACTTAAAAAAATTAGTCTGGTGACACTATAGTAATTTTTAGTTTATTTTAAAAAAATAAGTTATAGTGACCAAACACTTTCTATTGATTATGGTGGATGTTGAATTCAAGTTTTAATAAGGGTAATTATACAGAAAACTGCAATGTGTGTTGTTTTTCCTGTAAGCTTTAGACATAAACATACAGTTGCAGTTATCATTTCAAAGCCATGGAACTAAAATAGATGTAGGAAAATTTACCATTCGTTCTATTCAGTGTTTTCATCAATATTTTCAGTGTTTTGTTTACAGTCAGCTGTTGAACCAGTTTTCCCTTTCTGTAGCCTCTCATGCAGTACTGACAGAAAAAGTAGGTTTTAAAATAGAGCCTGAACACTGCTTGTTTCAGCAGTTTTGTTTATTAGCAGGTGTCAAACCTAGTGCTGTGGTTTCTTTCATGGGCAAATTTTAATTTTGGTTTGAAGTGTACCTGTTCTTTGAAGAAGCAATTACATTTCAGGGCTCACCTGCCTGGATGGCTGCAGACAAATGCGAGCTCTTGCAGGCCCTCCAAGTGAGGTGGGTAGAGTCCAGCACTGTTCTGGAAATCATAAACCCACAGTAGCCTGACCTTGTCTCTGAGCTAATACTTCAATGTTACTTAATCCCCCTAGACCTTACATTGGGCCCAACTTCAAAGGAATTGTTATTCCTTCAAAGGAGTTTCAGAAGAATTGTTATTCTTCAGGGGAAATTCAAAATTGTTGACTATTTATTATTATTATGGGGAAATTCAGAATTGTTGACTATTATTATTATGGGGAAATTGATAGCTTGTTAGATGCGTTACTCTGATCTGGAGTGGTAGACGCTGGGTTTAACTATTTTTATGTTTCTGTAAAGAGGGTGCATTTTATTCTTCTATAGTTGAGACAATTGTGTAAAATTCTCTTGTGTATAAACTGTTACACTGCTGTAGAAATACTGGGGTGAGTATAAGTTCTGTTTTGGCCAGTAGCTGGAGATTTAAATACTGTTTGAAAGGTACAGTTTCTGTTAATAGAAGAACTTTACAGGATGTGATCTAATGTGGCCTTACCTCTGAATTTGGCCCACAGAAATACAGCCAGGAAGCACCAAGCAAAGTGAGTTTTGTGGTTTATTGATAAGCAATAGATACAGAAATAGCAATGTCCTTAATTTACGGTTACAAAATACTACTTAAAATTTATTAAAAGTTATTTCCTTCATACTGCTTTTCTGTGTAACCATTGTTATTGACAAGTTAAGTGAATATCCACATGAACTGGAGAAAAGTTAGAACAACGAACTAAATGTTTCTGAGCTGATCTATGAGACAATAACTAATAAAACTACTGAATTTGGATTTTCACTAAAAGATCTGTAAATCCTTACTGAAGAGGGATCTTGTCAATAAAATGTGTGGAGGGCTGGTAAGAAAACTATTCCTACGTCTTCAGTGGAGAAGTTCACTCCTTAAATTTAAATGCATGCTGGAGTCTGTATTCTCAGAAGATAGTAGGGAGAGAAGGGGCAAGAAAGGAATGGGTGAAGAAATTTGAATCTTTCCTTATGGGCCTTCAGAATCACTCAGGTCAACAGGCTGGGGAATATCCCATGAGGATATAATGGGTATGCAGTGCAGCTTGGAGAACGATCAGTTTATTTAAATGTACAATTTGTGTAAACACCAGTTGATTTGTCTTTTTCGCTTGAGGAGGCTTCAAGCCTGTCACCCCTTTTTTCTGGTACCAGGAAGCTCTGATTGTCTCACTCTGTATGGCCCCAGACTGTGTCTCTTGTATCTTTGAGACTCGCCTTGCCCTGAACTCCTCTCCGTTCAGACACTGCAGTTTCGTGTTTAGTGTGTGACAGAGCTGTGCCCTCACCCGGGCAGGAGTTGCTGTGAGGGCAGGTTTGCCTCTGGCTGTGACAGGAGACCTGAGCTGTCCTGGTGACACTGCGAGGGAATGTGCCTTTGGTTCAGAAAATGAGCCTGGCATGTGACTTCAGAACAGCACCCCCAGGTCTGTAGCTCTGGGTGATGGGGTTACGTGTGCCCATCAACACTTGGTGCTGTTGGCATTAAAACAAGTTGGGCAGGAAGAATTACCCATTTTCTTCTGACTTGTGTTCCTGACAATTAGATTATAATCCTCCTGGTAAAGAAGGACTATCACCTTTGTGAGCCTCCTGGATGGGGCAGATAAACTTTTGTATTTATCTTTCACATCATTTTGTGCTGATGGATAATGATAAAGGCAGTGCTGAGTATGCAGCTACACTGAATACCAAGTGTCTCATGCCATTAGAAAATATTGCAGGGTCTTTCAGCTGCACTGTGGGATGTTGTAGCACAAAAGGGATGGTTGGAATCCAGCGGTTGGTGGCTGAACACTCACCTGTGGAGGTGTTTTGTTCTCTGCGTGTGCTTAAGTTGTGTCTATACTGGGGAGAGATGTGTCTCTTGTTGGCTTGGGTTTTGATTTTAGTTGACATTTTGAGCAATTAGAGATTTTGTTACAGGGCAGAGATTTGGTTGTCTTTTGTTCTCATGTTTGTGAAGGCAAATTTCAAAAAGGAGGAAAATTCCAAAAATCATCAGTTCAAACCTCACAGGAACCAACTGTGGTGGCATTACACAAAGTCACCTTTCCTTTCTGTTTTGCTCTCCACTCTTCATATACCAAGTTAATCATGCCCAAAAAAAGGAGAAGGGGAGGCCTGGTTTAAGGGAGAGGGGGATGTTGATGAGAAGTATCTAGAATAAAAACTGGTGAGTGATTAGTTCTGTGAGATATGATCGGTGTAAGGTTATTTATTCTTTTGTGATTAAGGGCACAAAATAAAACTGTTTGTAGGTTCCAGCCAACCAAACAAACAGCGATGTCTCTTCACCAAGCACGCAGTGGCACAATTCTGGCACAGGGTGTTCTGGATACCAGAGGTTTTATGGGAGTTCAAAAAGCAAATTGGGCAAATTCATGGAAGAAGAATCCGTCAGGAGCTATTAGGGTGAGTGAAGCCATCCATCTGAAGAAACCCTTGAACCTGCATGCTTCTGAATCTGGTAGAGTGAGCTACGTGCTGTCCCTGGGTGTTGACTCTGCTTTCACACGCTGCCCTGGACAGCTCTTTTTTACTCTTGCTGGCCTGAGATCCATCCTTAGCCTGCCATGGCCGTTCTTACAAGACTTTCCTTAGCCCAATACACACGTCCTTTTCTTCCAAGCAATGACTTAATAAGGGTTCTAGGCTTAATTGGAGCCTTTGGATTGTAGCATAATGTAGGTAACTAAATGTTCAGATTCCTTTGTCTAGTAACTCTCCTATGCCTTTGAAAAGATGTGCCAAATTATTTATATGCATATCTTCAATGAAAGCATTTATTTTCCAGAGCAGTGGCTAAGACAAAAATTTGATGCTTGTGTTCTGTATCATGAATTTAGATTCTAACTGGGATAATTATATATCATTAAATTTTTGCAGATAATAGATCTCTCAGACTATGCAATAAAATTGGGGTGTTTTTATTAAACAGCCTATGTATTTAACAAATAAGTGCCTTAGCCTTTCCTGTGCAGCACAGTCTGGTTTGCATGACTAGGTGAATGGTCCCGGTTGGTTCTTCCAGCTGCCTTGGCTGCTGATGTGAAAAGCACACAGTGCAGTCGCTGCTTCACAGGCATCACCTCGGGAATCTGCCTCTTCTGGGTACTTGGCAATGGAAAGATCCAGCCATCTTTGCTATCTAAGGTTTCCAGTTTGTGTAAATGTATCTGTTGGCCACCTTTGTGCAGGAGATGGTGGGGAATGGCAAAGGAAGAGGGTGTTAACTATTTAACGACTGGGTTGCTTCATACCTTGGAAAGCAACATACATATGAGTCTCCTGCCAATTTCCATCATCCTCTGTCTACAATCTTTTCATAAAAATAGATTTTAAGTTCTTTTCTGCGACTGACCAGTGCCAGACACACCTGTCTTTTCCATGGGAATTAGTCATACCGGCAGAATTTCCTTTCGCAGGAAATGCTGGTTGGCACTTTGCTGACTCAGGACAAGCACTGGTAACCTAAGCATGTGAAATGATCTTTGTATTTGTGTAGTGATCTGGACCGTGTTGATGCTTCAGGAGTTGATAAACTGGCTTATTAAACTGACTGGTTGGTCTTGGCTCATTTTATTGCCAGCTTGAAGAAGTGGATTTGCAAATTCCCTCAGTGTCAAATAGTTTGTGATAACTTGTGACAGGTGAGCAGCAGACTGTGAGGGCAGAGTGCGAGAACATACAAGGCCACTGCAGTCAGAAATTTGTATTTAAAGCGAGATGTGCACGTTATCTGACATGGTTTTGCTCATGTTGGCCTCCATCTGAAGGCTTGATTCGGTTAATTGTCTTCAGTCTATACAATTGATACAGCCAGTGGCATGTTTCATGCTTGTGCTCTTAATGTGCTAGATTTGCATATGCATATTGATTTACAGATACTATATCATTAACACGGCTTACATAAACTTTAGATTTTATAGAGATCCCTTTAAAGCTCGGGAAATTGGGACAGAAAAACTGAGACAGTTTGAAAGATCACAGAGGGCTAAGTGCTTCTTTTGTACTTAAAACAATCCCATGAGCTCTGCTCTGTGTTTGTCCTTGCTGCAGACACTGTCTCTCTTTAGTTAAATTCTGAGCAGCTTCCGGATTATTTCTGTTCATGCTTTTGCTCCTTGTTGCTGCTCTGACTTTTGTTCTTTCCTCATACCCGGGCTTTGAAATGTGAGTCTTCAGCCTGTGCAACCTTCTTGTGAGCCTGGTGTAATGCGGGAGGAGCACAGGGGTCGTGCTCCTCAAGCAGGGACAGGGAGCCAGTTCTTTAGTTATATTCTGCAACTATTAAATATGGTTAATATATCCCACTGAGCAAAGTGGTGATGGACCCTGGGACATGGGGATTAGTCCATAGAGCACTCAGCAAAGTCATTTAAAGCAATGCATTTTTAATGACTTGCAAAAGAGGAGACTGCAAAACAGTTGAAATCTTGTAATGGTGATGGTATCGTGTGCCTCCTAAATCTGAACTCTGTAAAGTCCTAGGCCACTCTGGAGGTATCCAGAGCAAAAAGCTGGTAAAACCTAATACAAAACCTGGACTTTGCTCAATTAAGTTATACTTACTTGAGCAAAATTCTGTTCAGAAAAACAGTCAGGGTGATGACGTGCAGTTCTCCTCTGCAATTCATTGTATGTGAATTTGTTGTAAACTCCTGGAAGTTGCTATTGTTTTCTTCTTACATTGAGGGCAAGGAACATACAACAAATATACTATGAACTAGACATGTAAAACACTTCCATAAAGAAGTTAACATTTCAGAATGTTTGTTTATTTTGGTTATATAGAACAGTTATCTTTACTGAAAATAAAGCTCTCCCAAATGGTCACTTAATGAATGAACTGGAGAAGTCTTTTACTGCTCATCTGTCAACTTGCAAGTTAATAAAATATGGCCTCACTATAAAATACAAACAAAAAGTTACCCAGACTTAAGCTACATTTGCATACACTAGATCAGAGTTCATTAATTTTGATTGCTTTTGGTATGAAGTGATCATTTGTTATGTATTTGAGAATCAATATAACTGCAACAGTATTTGACCTCATTAAACTTAATTATAAACTCAATAATAGTTGATTGCTAAGGTATGGTGAGCTAGCTTTATAAGCTTAGAGAGGATTATTCTACATCAGCTTATCAGAGTGGAGATAATTAAAATATATATTGTATCTGGATCTTTTGATTTCTATAAACTGTGGTCTGTTGTGTGTTCACAGTATCAAAGGCCTTCCACTTGCCCAGTAAGATGTATACAATGTCTGAATTATTCATGACTTCTAATATTGCTGTATTACCTGGGTGGTCAGTGCTCCGTGTGGACTCAGACTTCATTAGACAGTGACTGCTCTTAATCCATTATTAATCCATCCTGTGATTCTCATAGACTAGGCACTGCCTGCTGCCGACATTATTTGGAATAATGTCATGTATCCTAAGGCTCTGTTTCATTATTCTCTTGCTATTTCTCATTAAACAATGCCTACAAGTGCTCTATTGGAAAAATGTGTAAACGGCTGGTCATGCTGAATTTCCCCTCCCCCCACCCGCATTCTGGAAAGATCTCAGACTTCCTGGGTACTGCTGCAATACAGTTTACTCTTTATTTATGTGAACAACTTATCAGAGTCTGGCTAATTGTTTCAGTAAATCTCACAGATTATTTTGGTGAAGACAGCAAATGTGTGATGAACTTTGACATCTTCAGTGCAAATCTGCCCATGCAAATATGCCAGATCCTTTGGAAATACAGACTAAACTGTCTTAAAACAGAGTTGGGCAACTGGGAACTGAGGTGGAAGACATTCTCTTGTACATATTCACCTGGTTTCTAGAAACTGAAGCTGGTCTATTGGTGCCTTAAATGAAGTGTGGTGGTTAAAACTAACTTGTTCTACAGTGTAGCTCAGACTGTAACAATATCTTACTGTGACTCACCAGCATCTATTTGTCTGCTCCTATTTAAATTCATGTCCAAGACATAATTTGATACAACAGTGCAGGGAATCCACTGACCTCAGGGAAATTGTTCCCTTTTATTACTTTCCTCTTTTCAGAAATTGGACGTGGAAGAAAAAATACTTTTGCTAACCATCAACTCTGCCTGTGTGCAAGACTGTTAAGTGATCCTGTATTAGAGTTCCAGAAGGGGCTTTTAGTTCAATTGCGGTGTTCAGATTGTCTTAGTAGTTCTAATGCACTATGTATTTCATATAAAACAAGTTCTGTTTACAAACAGAGAAGAAAGAATATCTGTTATTTAAGTTGGATCTATAACTGAAAAAGGACTGAAAAATTGGTGTCAGAGAAGGATAATGCAGTTTAGGAAGGCAGGCTACAGTAATCTTGTCTTTGGTAAACTAATAAAGCTTTAGAAAACAAATATTGTTGCCAGTGAGTCTCTGAATTTATGTTTTATAGAGAAACAGCAGTGTACATAAGTAATGTTTATAATAATAATGTACATATATATTTATAAACTTAATATTCATTTATGCCAGCTTTTTAAAAAATGATCAGCTAATTGAAAAAGAAAAATACCAGTCCCTCTGAATACCACGTTAAAGAAGTGATATATTCTTTGTAATGAAATCAAAGCATGACCAGAATGAGCTTTGTGTTCTGGCAGAATTTCTGAAGCTGTTGCTGTTCCAGCAGTGAGTTTAAAACAGACAAACTATCTTCAGACAGAATGGAGGGGGAAGAGGAAGAGGGGCAGGGAGACTTTCAGACTTCAAGTGAAGTTTATATAGAAAGTATAAATCAAATCTGCAAATTGTATTTTTTTTTTTTTTGCAGGAAAACAGGAGGGGTTTTGTCTGCAGTAACACACAAGAGATCTATCAGTGTTTGTACTTGGTCTTCTAATGGTTGGTGCTTTGGGGGCAGGATTCATAGCTCTGAGTCAGTTATCTGGATTTCCTTAGAGTTTCTGAGATTCAGATTTTGTTTTAACAAGAACATGTAGAAGAGGTCAGCTGAATCTTGCTTTGATAGTCTCTGTGAAACTTGTTTTGTGGCAAAGGGAAGATATTACAGAAGAGACTGAAAGGAAGATACAGGTGCAGGTTGTTGTGTCACATGTGCCTTGTGCAAGAACATGAGTTGGGGTGCTTCTGAGCTCCTGGTACAGCTGCAGGACTTCTGGTACCCGTTCCTAGTATTACCTTTCCTAGTTCTTCTTCTCCTCTCCTTCAGCTTCCTTGCATGGGTGTCCTTTTGATTGGAGTAGAAGAGACTCTTTCAGTTGGAGGGAACTACAGGGATCATCTAGTCCCAGTGCCTGACCAGTTCAGGACTGACCAAAAGGTAGCGCATGTTAAGGCCGTTGGCCAAACACCTCTGGGCAGGGTTGGGCATTGACCACCTCTCTAGGAAGCCCGTTCTGGTGTTTGGCCACCCTCTCTGTAAGGACTGCTTCTTAGTGTCCAGTCTAAACCATCCTTGGCACAGCTTTGAGCTATTCCCACATGTCCTATCCTTGGACCTCAGGGAAAAGAGATCAGCACTTCCCTCCCTGCTTCCCCTCCTCAGGAACCTGCAGAGAGCAATGAGATTGCCTCTCAACCTCCTCTTCTCCAAACTACACAAGCCCAAAATTCCTCAGCCACTTCTCATGAGACATTCCTTCCATCCCTTTCATCAGCTTCTGACACACTGGAGTACCTGAACATCCTTCTTAAATTGTGGGGCCCAGAACTGCTCCCAGTATCCAGGTGAGGCTGCGCCAGTGCTGAGTACAGGGGGACAATCTCCTTTTGGAGTGGCTGGGGAGGCTGTTTGATGCACCCCAGGATGTGCTTTGCCTTCCTTGCTGCCCGAACACTGCTGGCTCCTGGTGAGTTGCTGCTGCCCAGCACTGCTGGATCCCTCAGGGCACGGCCGCTCCTCTGGCCCCGGTGCCGCCGTGCCCGTGGCCCCAGTGCTGCCATGCACAGCCAGGAATGGCAGAACTGATCTAGCTGAACCTTTGGTCCTTCTCCATGGGAGATCAATACGCAATAGGAAGAGTTGCTGAAACCACCTACATTAAAAGGGAAGACCTTAAGGGGTTTCTGTCACCAAGTTACGTAAACCTATTGGTTTGGCTGACTTTGAAGTGGTTTAATGGTCTGGTTGAAATAACTGCTGGAAGTCAGAGGAACTACTTTAATGCTTGACATCAGATGAGCCTGGTCCAGTGTGTGTCACTGCACTGCAGTAGGAGCTTTAGACTGTAGACTGTAAATTCCGTGTACCTTGTAAAATCTTTGAAAGATTAGAAGTTGCATTATTAAGGGATGCATCTCTTCTCAGGGAAAGGAAACACAGCCACTTGCTATTTATGATGTTGACTGAAAATGGCAGAGTAGCATCAGCCTAGTTACTGTACTGGTAAGACATGGAACATGTCTTAGGACACATAAAGGAAAAAGCGGTCGCACCGCTAAGGATGATTGGGATGTGCATAAAGGTACAACAGGCAGTAAAAATGAAATAGAAATGCCTCAGTATAAAAAAAAAAAAAGATCAACTTATTGTATAAGCCTTTTCTTCTGCTTTGAGATTCTATATTTATGCAATTCTTGGCGCTCTGCAGTCTCTGAGGGGGAAGTAAAGCATGATTTTGAGGGCAACTTGTTGGTTCCTAAGAAGCGATTTTGCTTCCTTTTTTTTTTTTTTTCTGATGAAGCATACTCAGTGTTCCTAAACTGAAATGTGTATAACTGTGAAGCAAGAAAGATGTGATAAAACCCCTTCCAGAAGTCCAGAGATGCTTTTCGTGCACTGCAAAACTATTGCTTATACTTTTGCCCTTGGGTTTAGTTGTTGATCAAATCTCAAACTGTGATAAAGTCTTGGGAGCTGTGGGAGACTTGTGGTACAAATCTGGAAACAGATTATACCAATTCTTAGATTAGGCGGGTTTTGGTAAGATGCCTATTTTTTCTTCCATTGACTGTGAAAAGAGAAGAAAATGAACTAAGGTTTTGCCTCCAAATCAGAAATGTTTCATTGAAAAGATCCATGTAGTCTGTGTGCTTTGCTCTGAACAGCAGCAAATTACTTGAGTGAAAAATATGAGACAAAAGAGAAGTTTATTTTCAAGAAATACAAATATAATTTTTATTTATTTTTATTTTATTTTTATGACACTTGCACATAACGCTGTTAATCCTCTGAATCAGTCAAAAGGAGTAGACGTACTGAGTTGGATTTCAAGAGTTGCTTTGGGTGGTGATAGCAGGGTGTGCTGGGTTCAGTTCAGCCTGGGTTGGTCACTCAGGGTCCTGGGGTGTCCTTGCAGCCAGGACTGAGCTCTAAAGCAGATTGGATTGTTTGTGTCAGGTCCTGTTGGCCACCTCTGCATAAACTGCAGTCCAGCATGTCTTAAACTACAGTAGTTTTTTGCATGATATATTAAAAATGGAATTTCCATTAATTTTCTTTAATATACTTTCAGTCTTAGTGACTTTATAGGCAGGTGGTGGTGAGCAGGGCAGTGTTGTCCATTTACTGTTCACATCACGGTGCAGTGGAGCAATTTGATGAATTGAATGTTATTGTCTTGGCTGATACTGTTTTTCTTTATGAAATTCCACCATAACAGAAAATGGCAATTGAAGTTTGAATTCAGTGTAAATTACTTTGGGGTTACAGAAGCAGACCTGATGTTTGCTTGTTTTCAACATGGCAAATTGGGATCATTTGTGAACCAAAATGAGCCAGATGTTTCTGACAGCTCTGAGGTTGGATATCCATTAAGCATTGTTTGTGGTGTTTGGTTTGATGAAGATTTGCAGAGGAGATTTTCAAAATGAAATTGAGTCAAGTAATGAGTTACTGTAATTTGGTTTATTTAGAGGTCAAAATAAAAACTGATATTAGTTCTATAGTGATAAATTGTATTGTATAATCCAATACATTTTCTAAAATGAAGTTTTATACATAATTATCGGTAACTGTATTTCATACTCAATCTATAATACGGACCGTGCAGACATAATGTGTAAGAAAAATGAAGGCTCTTGTGTAAGCAATGTGCTGCGTGTGGCCTTGAGTCAGAGAGCTGAGTTTTTCCAAGTTATACCAAACTTTTGATTGAAACCATCTACCCATATTTATTCCATTGAAGAGGGGAAGGATGGCCCATTCATCCTCACGTGATACCCCCTGGCAGTGTTGGACACAGTGCAGTGCTCCCTGAAGTCAAGTCAGGCTTGCACTGAAGTGGCAGGGCTGTGTATTCCTGTCCCATGTATTTCTGCCATGCCAGCCCCATTTTGATTGTCTCTGGCAGTGACCAGCCAGACCAGGGAATGAAGTTTGTATGTGAACACACCAGGATGCCTCTGCACATCCTAGCATTGGGATAGGCTTGTGAGGGCTTTGTCCCATCCACCTTCCTTGGTGGCTGAATTAAATGATAATGAAGTAATTAATTACAGATAGTTTTGCAAGTTTTTGTTTTAGAAGCCTCTGCTGTTTCTTCAGGCAATCCAGACTAGAGGTTTTTCTGGTCACAAACCAGTTTAAGACATTGCCTTATTCCATACATGAGTGTTCAGAACTATGTAGGACCATAAAACCCCCTGCACAGGTATGGGCAGGGAATCCTATACTACAGTTTTCACTGTAGCCAGTATCTACCGATAACGAGTTATTTCAGGTGATGTCTTTTGCTTAGGCAGGTCAGAACAGCTACTATTTGTTTCAGCAAATGAGAAGTTAAAGTGATTGTATCAGTAGGTTGACCTGATTTTCATTAAATAATATACAACATCTGCCTGTATATGCTGAAGAAACCTCTTATGTGAGACTCTGTGTTTTTTAAAATGAGCTGCATCTTTACAGGAAAATTATTATCAAATAACTTCTTGAGCAAGAAATTAGCAACAAGAAAAGCAAAGACAAGCTTGCTGTTAAAACTGTTCTGGTAGGTACTTTCTGATTCTAGCTGGTGAAAGTAGTTTAAAAAAATAGGATAAGGAGTTTCACTCAGATATTTGTGGTTACATGGTCTACTCAGCTGGTATTGATTCCATCCTGAGCCTTAAGTTTTCTGTGCAACCTTCAGTGAATCACTGGACTTCTCTCTTGATCTTGTCTGAAAAATGCAAGTAATGATGCGTGTTTGTTTTCCTAAGGTGCTGGGTGACCGAAACGCAAACATTCCTGGAGCCTGTTGTGCTCCACCATGGCCGATGACTGCAGCTGGAATGGCAAGTGCTGGCAGCCAAGGCACTTCATGCAGAACAGTGTAGGAAGGCAGAAGCAGGGGAATTATTACACAGAGAAGTGTAACATGATTTTACATAAAAATTTCACTGCTTTTCTCTGGCCTAATCTTGGAATGCCATGGTAATCTTACAAAATTATCTCTGTGTAGCAGTGATTTCTCAATTCATTCGGTAACCCTTAAGTCCTCTTATCTCTCAGGGAAATTGTTTTATTTTTATTTCTGCCATTCCGTTATCACTGTAGCTGTGTAATCAGGACATCTGAAGGGTATCTGCTTACAGCTGCTGACTCAATTTATGTGCCTTTGTTGTGTTCCCTGTGCCCTGGTGGGAAAAGCAGCAAGGCAGGGAAAGCAAATAAAAGCTCAACAAATGTTTGGAAATGCTCTAAGAATGTTTTATAAAAGAAAAAAATTAATATGTTATTGTTTTTTACAAGTGTGTGAATGTGTTTCTCAATAGAATATTGGTGTGTCAGCTCTAGTGATGAACAAAACTGCAGAAAAAAGAGAATCAAAACTTGCAGAGCAGTGGCTTTGGTGGTTGAGCTGTACCCACTAACATACAGGAGGCTGGGCAAGATTATTTTGTCACTTTAGACCTACAGGCAATGGGCCTATAATGCACATGACATTACAGGACTCTAAAGGTCTGCCTTACAAAAATTAAATTTTAGTGTTAGACGGAGAATTCTGAAGTTTATTTTGAGTGCTGGACTATTGTAAAGTCCTCTCTCCCAGATGAGGACAGAACCTCTAGTGGTAACTTCTGAGATATCTACAGCTATTTGAACTTATTCATTTAGGTGGCTACAAAAATTAGTCAGCAGAAAATACAATAATTTCCTTTGAACCTGCAAGGTTCATTCACTCAGTTCTACAATTGCAGGATAAAATGCAAATCTGCTGCTACATTGGAGGATTGTTTAATTTACCTTCTCTATGCTCTCTTCTGCCTTATCTGCTAAATCAGCCGTTAGTCAGATTAACAGGTCTATTTTTTTAATTGATCTGTTAGTTCTTAAGGCAATGGTTTATAACAATCCTGCTGATATTTTTCACCACTGTTCTCAAGGACACCAATACTGAAAGGATTTGACTTTGTCTTACAGAATGTTCAGACCATTTTTGTACATGGAATATATTATTTAAACCGTATATATTTGTTTTGTACTGGTAATAGAGGTTGCCCTTTGAGTTTTGTTTGCTTCTACGAGCTTAATCCCTTCATGGAGGAGGGATTCCTTCGATTTATCTCAGTAATCTGGCTTCTTTAGTGAAGGTTTGATAGAACTGGAAACTGAACTGCAATCTGTTTAAAGCTTCCTTCCTGGAATGCCTGCAGTTTTGCTGCCAGGTATTCCTTGGCACTACTTAGAATTGTATGCCTGGTGTTTTTTAAAGGCGCTTAGGTAGTGGTGGATGCACAGATCTGCACAGAACTGTCAAAGTGCTGAAGCTCTTAATTTCTAAACAACTGCAGCTAACCTAAGTTAATACATTTAAATACCTGTTACTGTGTGCTTAATGGTGCTACTCAATTTTAACTCATTGTGCGAATGTAATTGGCTTTTGATTTGATTTTCTAAAAATGTAATGCAGAAGATGGCACTAGTCCACTAGTCTGGTTTTTCTTTATCGTGTTGATTAAAAACACTTTTTGAATTTTCATGTTATTCCTCTAAAAACTGTTATAATTTGAGATTTTCCTTTCCAAATTACCTTACTGTACTGAATTCTGTTGGTAAAGAGATGTAAATTTGTCATCCTTACGTTTAGAACAAACTTGATTTTAATATATGCAGGGCATGAACCCAATGTGGTTTAGGACATCATAAACGACTTATCTGCTTGATAAAGTAGAATAAGTGGTGATAAAGTATGTACGGTGGTGTTAGGAGTGTTCAGTGTATTCTATACCAGCTGGATATTACTGAAATAAATTTCCAATTTATAATGGTTTAGTTTTACGATTAAGTGCATAAATAACTGATTATTAAAGCTTTTAAGAATTCATATTGCATAAAACAAAACATGCTGCTGGTGTAGCTGTAGGCTAAGTAGGTACCCTGGTCATTACAGAGTATCCAGAGCGCTACTGGAATTACAGTTTAACTGTTTAAGCCCAAAATTCTATTTCAGTGGTTTTACTTTTCTGTATTATAAGTTAGTTCTTCAATGAAATGTAAAAACTGGCTATGTATTATTTGGCCTTTTTTCAATACTTCATATTTCAAGAAGACCTCATTGACTTTATTGTAGTTGTGAATTATGGGACATGCAAATGAAAATGTAGGATAGTTGAGGCTTAAATATATACCCTTGGTAAAGAACTTCGCTGTGCTTTTTGTAGCTGTTACTCCTCTGTAAACATTTGTGAAGATCTTTGAAGGCAACTGAAACTAATTGCCAGTTCCAGAAGTTCAATAATTAACAAAACAAATATAAGACCTTAACTGGAGGGGAATAAGTGGCAGTAAATTTTTTCTTGCTGTGAAGTTAATGGAATTTCTTCCAGAAACTGTTGATTTCAGGAATAGTTAGGAAACCTAACCCTTCTTATTAATAATAATGGAGACCCTGATCGTGTGAAAATATTAACAATGTGCTAGTTTTAATAGGCATATGCTCTTATTTATTACTTACAGGTATCTTGTATCAGATTTGTCAGCATCTAAATCAAATGTTTTTCTCTAACGTGTATCAGTTGTTGGACCTAAAGATGGTCAGTGATGTGTACGTGATGGGATGTAAACAGGATGAGACTTTGGAAGGGGCAAACTGTGACTGGATTTATCATGAGAGCAGAAGAGTTGAGAGTCTGCACTAGTGTTTGCTATACTATTTACTAATGAATAACTAATTAAAGTTCTGAAAGGATTTATAGGTAGTACAGAGTAGTTGGATCAAGTTTTTGTTGCCTCTTTTATGAAAGCTCCATAGTTGCTTCTTAATTAAGCCAAATGAGTCAATTTAGAGGCATAAAGAGGAGGGTTGTCAGAGCATTGTTGTAGTGGAGTAACTTGTTTACATTATGTCATTTATTGCATGCATTGTGTTATTCCAGGGAGGTTTGTTGTTTTATATTCTGATGTTTCTTGCTTACAGCTGAAGCATTTTAGCTGTGCTTCTTTTGTGTCTTTTTTCTTTTGTACCATCACTTCTTAGAATAGCACAGTGACTTCCTGTGCACTGTGACATTCACTGTGCGAATTCAAGCAGCTTGTGTAGTTTGATGTTTGAAGACTTATGTTTTTAAACTAGAACCTCTTGCCAGAATAAGCAGCTTTTTATGCCCTTTTCTGCTCACATGAAATTGCTAATAGTTTATAGATGATGAACTTGCTGCCCGTGTCTGTGTGGAACAGGCTCAAGGAGTGATGTGGAGGCTGAGTTTGTGGCTGCCTGAAGTTACAGGTTTGTGGTTATGGCACATATTTCTCATGAAGTTCACATATCACCCATTCTGTGGCTGGTTTTCGCTGCTTTGAAAATGATGATGAGTTTACTTTTCCTTAGTGATACTAAGAAAATTTATTCATCAAATGTAAAGGAAGAGGGAAAATGTTATTGAAATGGAAACTACTACTCTGGTGTTCACTTATTATGCAAGTGGAACGGAGCTTCTTTCCTTGCAGAATGTCAGGACCTGCTGAGGTTGAGACAGCCTTTTGATGTAGGATGCATAGCTGTGACAGAAGCAAAGCAAAAGCAGTGTCAGGAAGTACTTCAGTACAAATTTGTTAAAATCAATTTACTGTATGAACTCAATGTGATGCTTTTCTGTTAGTAAAAAGGAAAAAAAAAAAACCAAAAAGCCCCCAAAGGATAGGAGCCATCAGAGCATTGCTGAGATGTGTGTACTGATCTCTGTCTGCCAGAATACCTGCTAGCCAGTACCCACAGCAAATTCTCACTTTACTATTCTTCACACATGCTTTAAAAATGCCCTGTTAAATGGGCTCTTTACTTACCTTTACAGAAGTTCCAAAATTGGTCAAAGAGACAGCTCATATTTGTTGCCATTGTCATTCATCATTCCTCTACCGTGGTTTTTTAATTCTGTGGGGTTTTTTTTAAACTGCATCTGGGGTCATGGATTAGATGCATACATGGCAGTTTTTGCCTAACTCCTCAGGGAGTTAAGATGGTTTGCCTCAGGAAAAATAATTTTCCTTGTGGTGTCCTGGCTGGGAGATTTTCTTTTTCCTCTGTCTGGGGATAGGAGGAATGAATGTTCCCTTCCATTAAATGAGACGCCTTGTTTCCAAAACAATTTCTTTAGTAGCAATAATGTAGCTATACTGTGATTCTTACTGTCAGATGACATCTTTTAATGGTCTTTATTTACTTTAGGGGAAAACATAAATAATATTGACTTATTAAGCATTTTTCATCCATTAGTTAGCCAACAATGCATCTCTTGCTGGATATATTTTTCTCACATTTGTCACTTCTTAGTGCTCTTTAAAAATAACTTCCTCTTTGTGGTGTTCACTGTTTTAAGTAGGCTAAAAACCCCTCTACGAATGAGAGATACAGAGCAGGACATCTGAAAAAGCAGTTCTCAACACTAAACAGACCACAAAGTTTTAAATAAACAGGTGCTGGATGGATTTACTGGTAAAACTCTCATCTTTTAGTTTCCTCTTAGTGGCCTTAGTTAAAGAAGCAAAGAATTTCTGCATTCAGCAGCATTTAGGGTTTTTTTTTTCTTATAGCCTGATGTGTGAGGTCATTGCAAAATGCAAACCTCTATGCAAGTGAGAAAGGAAGGATTGATAAAGCCTTTATAAAACAGTTGCTGTGATACATGTAGGTACAGCCACACTGGTAACGAAGCTTGAAGTTTAGATTTCCCATTGGGTAAAGAAATAGGAAATGGAAGCAGGAACAAATCGTTAATGTCAACATTAACATCTTTTGTCTGTGAAAGGATTGGCAGAAAAGCTGAAATGTTATAGCTCTTCCATGTGGAAGCTTCTATATGGAAAAAGTCGGTCTTTTCCGTGGGGATTCCAACAGGTAGTGAAGGAACCCTTTATTGTTCTCAGGTTACTGTCATTTCCTGACATGGAAACGGTTTGAGCCAGCCAAGTTTGCACTTGTGATTTTGGAGTGGCGGCACCTGAAAACTATTCCAAATGGCTTCTTTCTCCTTAATAGAATTTTTATTAATAACTAATTGAATTGATGCTTATACACAGCAGAACCAAATCTGTCTCTGTAACTAAAAGTGATCAACAGCAGCTCTGGGTGCAGGTTCTGCTGTGAGCAGCAGCCACGGGCACTCTTGGGTTCTGGGAGCTGCTTATGTGATGCAAATTTACAGAAGTCATTTGTGCTGATTTGTTTATGCGCATCATTTGTGTAGGAATCAGCTGCTGCTTTGCAAATACTCTATCAGGGCAGTTAAAGCAGAACCCAATACTAGAAATATTCCTGTAAGATCTGCTGTTACTTTACAACAAAAATAAATGGAAGGAAATGCTCCAAAACCAGCTGGGTATCTTTTTTTAGTCTATAGCACTCCAAAGATTGTTCTTTAAAATACAAAAGTCAAATATCTGGCCTCATCTATGGGCAGGTGGCTTGTGCTGAGCACTAAAGGCTGATCAAGAAGAAAGGTTACAGAAATGACATTCCTGTCATAAGTCGATGAATCCATGGAGTTGACGCATTCCTGACCCGGCTTTCCAGCTGAATTAGTAGCTGAAATGCTGATTCAATGTACCAAGAGATTCCAGCTGAGACTGCTTGTAACAGCCACTGGAATCCTATGGCTTTAGACAGGATATTTAAAATAATTCTAAGACCAGATAGACTGAAAATGGTCAAGGCTGTTGTTTGTGAGATGGGTTGTACCTGTTTGTCCAGGTGGTGGCTGGGGGCAGACTGAGGGACCCTGATGGTGGCAGTGCCTGCTGGGGGCACCTCGTGTCTGTGCCAATTGCCCTTTGGCTTTACTGTGTGACCTCTCCGCAGTCTGTAGCAATGAAAGACTATTACAGAAGGCAGCAGTGTTTTTTCAACATTGCTTGCCGTGCTTAATTGTGCGCTGCATTCAAGTGTGCGCTGGTTCCACTTCATTAATTAATTCCAGGCTGCCAATTACAGGAGGCAGCTGAAATATGAACCTTTGTGGCTGTTGACACCTCCCCTCCCCCTGTCAGGTGTGACAGCGAAAGCCATGCATGACTCAGTTGGACAGGAAGAGGTAACACTTTGAGATTTAATTAAGACAAGGTGTCTTTAAAGTTTTTATCTCCCCCCCCCCCCCCCCCNTTCCTGGTACATTTTTGGGGCCAACTTTAGCAAAGAACAGGTTTGGAAAACAGATGCACGCTTCCTGAAAAGGAGCATTAAAAACTTCCACCCAGTTTCACAAACAAGACATAATCCTCACCCTGCAGGAACTGAATACAGTAGGAAAGAAACTGTGGCCTTAGTTATTGGAACTTACTCACATATGGAAAAATATTTAACAAAATGATCATATAAGAGTCTTAAAAACTGTAAGCAAATTGTTATCTCTTTGGAGTGTTTCTTTAGTGTTCTTGCCATTTTTTTTCCACTTGGGGGATATTGAGTGTCACTCAGTTTTGTTATTTTATTCTAATTTTTTTTTAGTGTTATGTGAACTGTTCAGTTACTTTGCGAATATTGGTCCCCTCACAAAATCAGCTGTTTAAAAAGGACTGAAACAGTGGTGCTGAGGTTCTGGATGGCAAACAGCACTATCCCTGAGATCACCTTAATGCTTCTTGTGACCACATGAAATTTAGAAAAAAATCCTAATTACAAGCCTGAAGTTGTTGGTAAGCTCACCACTTGCTTAATATTGTTGTTCTGCTCCCCTAAGTTTGGGGATTACCAGTGTAAAATCTGTGTAGCTTTTATTTGCAAAGAATGTCCAACCCTTGAGCCCACTTGCCTGTAGAATGTGCTTGCAGAGGTCGCTGTACCTGGGGATGTGGTGGTCAGAAGGCAAAGCTGGATTTGTGCTCCTGCAAGGTTAGACAGGATGAGAAACACCGGGCAGTGTTTCTGAGGTCCTTTTTCAGCACGGTGTTTGGTGGTGTCTTCCTATGGAGTTGGATGTGAAGTCCTGTTGAAAGCTGCTCATCTCTAAACACCACACATGGAATTAGGACAGATTCATCAGGGTTAAAGATTTCCATCTTTCTCTTTTCTCTTCTCATAAGGAATAAGTCTCTTTGTAGTAATTTGTTAATGGGGTTTATTTCTGTTAACGTTATTTTGGAAAATTGCCAGTATCCCACTCAGAACTGCTTTCTCATAGATTGGATACAAAAGTAAAAATGGGCTAATGGGATTTTTTGATTGCATTGCACCTTACAAAGAGTGAGGGAATATTGCAATTCTGACAGAAATGTTGGGTCAGAAGCTGATTAATTTAGAGGCTTTTAATGGCTCAAATGTTACAGATATTGAGGAAAAGTGTGAGGGCGGGTAATGATTAAAAAACCCCAAACCTGCAAACCACAAAGAAACCAACCTTCCCTCTCCGAGCTGTTTTATCTTGGGGAAATAATACCTGAATCATAATTCCACTGTAGATGCACCGTAGGTATCTAAATATATACCTCAGAACAAATGAGGGTGCTGGTGGGGTAGGCAGCAGTTGTAAAACCAGTGCACTGCGGGACAGAGGGCTCTGCCTTACCCGAGATCTACTGCCTGCTTATTGTATCTTTCCCATATGTGCGAGTAATATCAGACTGCAGATTGAGTTTCATAGAGATCAGGGAGGCTGCTCATGTTCAAAAAGGCCTTTGTAGCTTCTTATTTCAGCTGCTTGGCGTGTTCATGTGCTGTGGTTAATACATCCTGCACCGGCACGTTTTAATGCACATCTGCTGTTCCACAGCACGTACTGAAACAAATGGCACTTCCGGAGCCACCAAAGAGATGGATTCTTGTGGTGGTAAAACTGCCATTGTTTGGGGAGGGTAGATGGCCTTTATTTTAATAAAAATACCAGACCTAGAGGAAGCAATTATGAGCAGAAGCAGGTAGCCTCTAAATATTTGTGCAAAAACAAACTCACCAAATTCCGGAGGACAGTATGTAATAACATACCTGCGTTTGTGTTGCAGATATGAGGTGCATTCCGATCTTTATTGTACAGCTATGCTTTTATGAAGCTGTCCTTTCAGCCTTCCAGTTTTGATTCACCACTGCAATGGCTGGACATGTCATAGGATTTATCATTTTCCTTTGTGGATTATCATTGCAACTCCCTCAGGTCGTCTTGAATATCCAGCCTGTGCTCTCTTCCCGTGCCCTGTTTTGTTTTAGGGAGGAATGGAGTAGTGAGCTCCAGGAGAGCTGGCAGGGCACTCAGAGAACACCTGCACCAGACAATGTGCTTGAAGAACAACATAAGGATTAACATTTTTCCTTCTGCTTTATTGCAGCGTGTTCACATGCCAGCACTCTGCTCGCTGGTTTTCTCCTACTTGTTTGATACTTGGCTTATACTTTTCTAGTCATTATTTAATTATCGTATCCAGAATAAGATAAGTACACAGGCACTGAAATGTTATCGTGCTTTTATATAATTATTACCGGAAATCAAAATGAAGGCCCTGTATCCTACAGCCTGGAAAACAGGTTTTTACTCCTGTTGTACCTTTTACTTCCCTTTTCCTCTTTCAGCTTTTATAGGTGATAGAATATTTTTGCTTGTCATCATTAGGGATTTTTTTCTATTTACAAAACTAAAATTCTCCTTCAGAATCTTACTACTGTTGCGTTTTGATTATTGCAATGTACACAGCCAAATGTTATTACAAAAGCCATTTTCCTGGGTGATCACTTTGATCGTTCTATGCTGCTCTTTGCAATGCTCTAATGACCTCTATTTTGCATCAAACAGAAGCTACAAAGGCTTTTGAAAGGACAGATAAATTATTTATCCCAATCCCATGAGTCATTATGCCATTCAGGTTGTTCACTCCTGTTCCTGTCTGCTCTGGAATAACAGCCTTCATTCTTACCTTGATTTTTTTTTTTTTTTTTTTTTTGGTTTAAAATCCATGTGCTTTTCATTCCCTATACAGCCTCATGTTTTCAGAAGAATCCTTCCTGAAAGTTACATATTGTTCAGAACAAACTTGACAGCTGTTTATCATCTTGGGCTCTGAAAGCATTGCCTGGTATTAAAAGTACATGGCTTTTCTACACCCTCCCTGCCCCAGCTATACTTCAACATTCATCCTGAGAACAAAATAATTTTATGGCTGTGGGTTGATATTTCAGTCTCATGTTGTTCTATAGCCTCTTACATTAACACTTCACTGTTTACTAGGTCTTAAGAGTTCATGTTTTGCAGGGATTTGAAGATACAATATTTGATATCCATGTAATTTAAGACCAATCCCAATTATATAATAAAATCCGAATGCTTGCTAAAGCATCTTGGGTTTGTGTTCAGACAATTGTTATGTTTTCAAGATTAATAGATTTAAAAAGTATGTTCTAGTGCAATTTTGAGTTGTTTTTCAGGTTTTAAAATAATAATCAATATTTCCTCTGTGATGGTTGGAATTACTTTTGGAGACTTTTTTCCGAACTATTGACTCTTCCTTCTGTTTTGGGAACTAAGTTAACTGTGGTCATTAGGGACCTGTCCAAAATTCACCGTACTTGGGAAATGGAACAGTTGTGGTGGGCTGTGGTTGCAGATTGATAATGGAGATCACATGAAAGCAGGATGAACTTGATCAGTGCCAGGTCTCAGTTTGTGGGTGACAGCTCTACCAGGAGATACCCTTCAGAAATTATAGCTAGCTTTCTTAAATCAGGAAAATATTCAAGAAAACTGTTTCCTATTTATATTTTTATGTCAATTAAAACTGCTGTTCCGTATGGGATGACATCATTATATTTACACTTGAGAAGTTAGTTATTTTGTAACTTTAAATAAAAACTTATTGTAACCCTAAGCAAAACATTCCTGTCACTGGCTTCTCCGTTCCCTAATTGTCGATAAAGGGATCTGAACAAAGCGGTTCTGTGCTAAGTGTACATTCTTGCTGTCTGTTTGAAGGTATTACATGCCCTTGCAACTGTCTTGTAGAGATTAATCACATTGTTGCTTAGTGCCACATCATCTCATCGTCTCGAAGGTCATACATCTACGATACAGTTGCACTGGGAGTAGGTCAGTTCTGTCATTTGTTGATGCATTACCAATTTTTGCAAGGACACTTCTTTTTGAAGTTACACCACGGTTTTGCTCCCCCCTCTTAGTGGGAGGTTGTGGGTAACACCAAGATGATTTATTTTTTGCTGTTCGTTTTTGTCTGGTGTTTTAGCACAAAATATAGGTCATAGCATATGGGAATTGAACAGCATTTCTAAAGATATTAAGGGACCACTACGGTGAAATATTGTAATTTGGCTAATCACTGTGATAATTGGGACTGTAAGGCATTGTGTGATCCCAAAAACTCTATTCAGGACTAAATGTGGAGGTTTTCTGAACTGGGTTGTCAGTTAGTATTGCAGTGGGGAAGAAGGCATCTCAGGTTCAAGGTTGTCTGCTGTAGTTGAGATACTAGAGTCTTGTTTCTGTTTGTAAAGCACTTAATAGTCTTACTATTTTGCTTGACTTTCATCAGTCTTTCCCATGGATGTTTTGTAATCTGTGTCAAACAGTTTTCAGGCTCTCAGCTTCGAGTCTAGAAACACTGCTGGCATCTCCTTGGTCTAGAAAAGGGTGCAGCAATTGTAATTTTCATGCTTCTTAATTCATTTTCCATAATTAAGCGTTACTCATAAGATACCTTATCTCTAAACTACCAGTTTTGCGCAGCAGTTTAATTTTATGTGATCTTAATTTGCAATTTTTTTTTATTTTAATACCTCTTGCAGTTAATGTACTGACTTACATTGTGGTGGGCAGTTCTGAGTTAATGGTTGGATGTGATGATCTTAAAGGTCTTTTCCAAACTAAACAATTCTATGATTTTATGCTCAGGAGAACATGAAATCAGTCTCAAGGTTTGTGTTCTAAATATTTATTCAAGAGGCACAGATGTTCTCTTAATTGCAAGATATGAAAATTGGCAAAAATAACTGACTAGACAACGAGTAACACTGCACAGTTGTTATGGAAATTAATAGGTGGGTTTGTTTTTAAAAATAAATAAATAAAGCTTCTGATCCAAAACTTTCATCCAAAAAACCTGAAATGACGACAGTATTTTTTGAGTATGACTTCATGAACTGAGCTGAGCTAGCAGTTTAAAGCTATTAGGAGGAGAAAAATGACTCTTTTCCCTGCCCTGTCCTTATTTGTACCCCTGCACTTTTGCACCCTTTATCCTCAGTGAGTTCTGGTGCTTTTCTCATGGCACAGTAACTTGTTCCGCTCACAAAAACAGCAGACAGGGAACCAGGCAAACAAAAGAATTTTTGTGTTTTGGTGCTGCTGACTTACCTGTGTGATGAGATGGGTGCCAGAGCTGGCCTGAGGTGGCAGGGAAGGACTACACAGAGAGAGGGTCCAGTGCCAGTGAAAGCGCAGGAAAAGAAGGTGGGGGAGGAATTTGTGTTGAGAGGGAAATGAAGTTTATACTTTTACAAGTGGCAAACTGTCAGTTCTCCTCAGCCTTCCTGTAAAATCCTGTTCTTTGTTACCTCTTGGAGACTTTATTTACATCTTGAGTACAGCACTTCTCAAAGCGGAAACTAATGAAAAAAATTAATCAAAATAGTAGAATGTTAATGAGGGGCTGAATGTGATTAACTTGGATAACGTCTCAGGATTGGGGACAATCATATGAACAGATAAATGTAGTGTCAAACTGAACACAAAGAATTGTGTAACAAGGTTTGAAGTTTGCACAAGTAGGTATAGAGATGAAGAGGAAAAGAAAAGTTAAAAGGCCTAAGTGTTTTTTTTTTTTTCTGGTTTTATTTCTTACATGGAGAAGGACCTGTGTACCTGAAAGCTCTTCTTTTATTTGTTTGTTTGTTCTGGTTGTTTTAGGCTTTTGTTTGCTTATTTGTGTTTGGGATATTTTTAATTTTTTTTTCTTTTCTTCCCCAGTTACATAATTAGGTGTAATAAACCATATTAACCCCCAAACTTTGCTTTACATATTGCAGTTGGAGGGGAAGGTTGAAAGAACAAACTGAGTGGTATTCAGCCTGTATTACGTGTGAGATTAGTTGTAGGAGGGGCAGAAATTCCTGTTACTTCTTGCTCATATCTAAGCATACAGCAAAAAATTGCAAAATAGTATCTACTATGAGGACAAATATTACAGAATTGCTCGTGTAATATAAATGTTATTACAATAAGATTTAATCAAAACAAAAAATAGACCACCACTGTGATGTCTTGGTAAACATTTTGCATTAGGGACAATGATTTCTCATAAAGAAATTTGTTACTTAATTTTCCAGTCAGCAGGAGTGCTCTGGAGAGAAATTCCTGCTCCCACACTGCCTGTAACTTAAACAAAAGTATTTTAATTACATATAATCTCATTTAAACATCATACAAGTGGTTACAGTAATTTCCTCTCCCTAGAATGTCTTTCAGTGAAAAATTTAGGCAAGAACACTACACTTTGGGTGATCATTTCCCCCTCTTCGGAATTTGAGCAGCTGTTTAAAATCCACATTGATAAATCAGTGCAGTCCTTCCCAGCTCCTCCTCTCTGCTCTCCCCTGGGCTGAGGACTCAGAGAAGCTCCACCAACTGCTTTCAGTGTGGCTGTTGGAGGGTCACTTCAGCCAAGCTCCCCACACCCTGCGCATTCCCTGGGCAGGAACCACCCCGTTCCTAATGGGCGAGCACTGTGGGTGTGGGACAGAGATGGGGAAGGGTGAACCCTTCCCAATGTCCCCAGGCCAGCCAGCAGAGCAGTCACCGTAGCAATTTTTATAAAGCAATCTGAGGCAGCTTTAAATGGCAGCTCTGCCATGGGCAGGGACACCTTCCACTAGACCAGAGTGCTCCAAGCCTCAACCAGCCTGGCCTTGAACGCTCCCAGGGATGGGGCATCCACAGTGCCTCTGGACAACCTGAGCTACTCCACTTAGGATGACTCACAGTCTACCAGATAACTTGATATTCTTACAGCAAGGCATCTGTTCTGAAAACAGAGCAATGGACCCTCTATTGTTCTTAATGTAATTTTCTTAAAATCATCTGGGAAAAGAACGTATCTGAAGATCTAGTGATAGCACAGTTGGTTTGGTTGGGGTTTTTTTAAGCACTACACCTTTCCTTAAATTCCTGTCTTGTTCTTGGAAACTTGTCATTTAGGCATATATTTCGCCTAGAAGATATCTATGTGCAGAAGAGTCTTTCTATAAAGTCATCAGAATGGACAGATCAAAAGGAAAAGCTCCCATAAATATGAATCACAGGAGAAAAGCAGTGAGTGGTTTTCTTTTGGCTTTGCTAGTTGTAATTAAGAAAATAAATTAGTCTGAATTGTTCCAGCTAAGTCTTGGCTGGTTTTTAGGAATCAGTGTCAAACAGACCAAAAGAAACCAAGAACTGTTTTATATTGGGTGAGGGAGGAAAAGCAAAGGCAAGCACACAAACATTCAGAGTCTCTTATGTCTTGACATACCAATATTTTACAAAAAAATAGTTGAATTTATCAGTTTTTTTATTTTAAAAAGCTTGGCAAAAGAGCTTTTGACTTTTAAAAGAGAAAGCAGTCACACTGGCATATGGGGAACAAGAAGGTAGTCAAGATCTGGGTGTAGACATCTCAAAACATTTCTATTCAGTCGCAGATTCTGCACTTCTGCCCAGGGCAGTTCAAAACTGTTGGTAAAGATTATGTTAAAACAAAACTTTAACAAAACAATAAAAACACAGACTCAAATCTTGAAACCATCTATTTGTGAGTCTTCTTCTTTAGTCAGAGTTCAGCTTTAATTGGTAATTTTCTGTTTCACTGACCTCCTTAAAGGCCATGACTTTGATGGCTGAAGATTCTTCAGTCCATTGGGCTCTTCCTTATTTAAATGTTTAGATTAAATGTTTCAGTTCCTTTTGCTACTGCTGAGTGTAATGGCTTCTTAACTATTCTTTAAAAGGAAATGGGTTTGTGTAGGGTTTTTTTTTTTTTTTTNTACTTTGGATCCTTTGAGAAATCTTTAATAACCACGTTTTAATTTTAGGTTTACTCTGATCAAAGCTATATGGATCTCAAAGATTAGCATAAGATGAAAAAGACTTCTAACCATGCATGAAGGTGTTTTAAAGGTTTGAACCTCAATATCTCAAAGGGTTTTGCTGTGCAGACAGATGCTTTTGCAAGAGTTCCTTCTGTGCTAGGTTTTGAATCAGTGAGGAAATGAACTGAAGGCGTTGGTGTGAATACCATGACCACAGACCAGCTCTTGTCACTGAGCTTCAGTCCTGAACCAGGTCAGTGGTTGGGGGGCACCTCTGATAGCAGGACTTTCCAGAGCTACCAAATAGTTCATTTACTTCTCCCTGACAGGTAAGTAACTGTCTGACTAAATTCTTCTGTTGTGTAAATAAACACTGGCCCCTGCCCCCCGCCCCCCCAAACTAAACCCACAAAACCCCTATTCCACAAATGGCAAAACCAATGCACTGGCCTGCTCTGCAGCCTAGTCACTAGCATTGTTTTGTCTTAAATACTAGTTTATTTTTTGAAAGTAGCTTACAATCCAGATCTAATTTTTACAGTGTTAGCATAGACTTGTAGTCTACGTATAATTTTTGGCAAGAGTGGACTCGCTGGCTCCACACGTACAAGACTCCTTAGTGGAATCACTGAAACCTTTGTTTCTCCAACTGTATAACTGGAGTTCTCTAGGGAGTCTTTCAGGCACAAGTTTATGGACTGCCATTTGGCTCTGCTGGGGCGTGTGCACACACAATGCAGGGACTATTGGCAGGCAGTCACTGCCAGCTAAATTAATGTAGAAACAAAATGTAAATCACTGCAAAGTTTGTAAGATCTTTCAGAATGGACTCAAGTGTTGTATTTGATATGCAGTACAGAGGGGACTCAATACTGTGACTAAACTGGAATCATAATTTGTTATTTATAAAGCACGTAGCATTCTACAGACAAATTCTGTTCTCTGAAAGAGAGAATTGTTTGAAATTGCACCAATAGGCGCCATTCATCAATGAATGTTAGGTCCAAATTTCAATTCTAAAACTGTGATGAAATAAGCAAACATCCACAGAGTCTAATGAATCCTGGTTTAGATGTCATTGAAGTCTGTCTTACAGGGGCAAGATGTCTGATGCTTACTGGCATGAAAGTCCTGCCAATTAAGAATCATATTCCTTTTAGGACTAATTTTTCTCTTGTTTCTCAAGAATGCTTAGTCAAGCTGAAGTGCACTGGTCTGATTAATGGAGAAATGACAAAATCCCTCTCTTGGCATATTTTTTTAATGTGTATAAACCAAAATTCATTATTTCAATGTCCAAACCAGTGCACTCTTGTCCTGTGTGAAGTGCTGTTCATGCCATGAAGCATGTTACAGGATTAGATTGCTTTGTGGACAAGCCCTGAAGGCATTTTGTCTAAATGATTTAAGTGGAGCTGATTTTTGAAATGGTGTTAGCATACACCTTCATAAACAAACATACACAGATGGTATTTGAAATCAAGTCTTCTTGGGTTTAAATGGTTACAGAGCAGCTGCAGCATTCTCAGGGAGGTTCGTGACCATTTTATACAGCCTGTGTGGTGTAGTGTTTTGCTGTGCTTAACTTGTGAGGAGAAACTGTCCAGCATTATCAGACTGTGCTCAGAGGTATGTCCTCTGAACGGCACACTGGAGAAGACTTGCATGTTCATGTGACTGAAGTAACTATTCATAGGTTCAAAAATCCTCAGGTAAGACAGGTAGTCTTCAAATAAAACACTACATGCCTTTCACACTTTTTTGAAATATGAAAAGGAAGGGGGCTGCTGCAAGAATTGATCTGACCTAACACCAGGTCTCCAGTGGTGGTCAGCAGGAGCTGCTTAGAGGAGAGTCCAAAACAAAAGTAGCCTGTCATGATGTTTTCCAAGATACTGCCCCAGTAGTTAAGAACTTGTGCCTGAGAACCTTTCTTAGTGGCCGCATTTTGTGACAGGTGCTTCCACTGTGTATAACACAAAAATTGTACATAATGTGAAGAAATAATTCATTTTCCTTTGCTCTGAATCTGCCACCATGTGATTTAATCTGACGAACCATTTTTTCCCTCTATCTGAATACAGTGAAAAACCATTCCTTGCATGCTTCCTCTGTCACTCGTGGTTTGTGGGTCTTTATGACATCTGCTCTAATCTCTCTCTTCTGCTATGTCCTGTCTGTGTAACTGTTATCTACATGAAAGCCGTTCAGTGTCTCTTGTCAACACTTTCAACTTCAGTGAACCTTGTCCCATCCTACTATGATGGAGGAGAGTGGTACTGCACATAACTCTCCAAATGTTCAAATGTCACCTTTTCCTCTAGAACCATTGAACATCTAGAAGTACTGATAACTTTGTTCCAGTGATTTTGCAGGAATTGTGGGGTTGGGAAACTAGTGGGTTGTTTGGCTAATAGGCAGACTAGCCCAGAATAGAAAAGTGTGTGTAGCAGGCAGCGGGACAGCATCTCAGGCTGTACTGCAGCTAATACCTGAAAAGGCCTAGGAGGGTGTGAGAGCTGTTATGTGTTTGGGGCATTGGTGAAGTCAAAGGACAGCGTCCAAATGAGGACTGTGTTTGCCATTTGACTAATCTTATTCTAAAGTCATTAATATCTGATGAACCGCCTTTAGGAAAATAGGTGCTTGTAAAGCCACATCAATCATACAATCTGCCTTTAAAAACAGCTAATTTTTTCAAGCTCTGCGAAGTTATTCTTGATCCTGCTGTTTCCCTTTGGCTGAAAATATCCTTCCCTCCTCCCCTATCCAGCTTCCTACTCGGTTTCCTTTTCGCTGTCTCCCATCCAGTCTGTCAGATCGATCCTGTGTTGCAGGCAGGGCCCCTTACGCTTCCTCTCTGTCTTTTCAGGACATTTTCACTACCTTTGTTCTAAGGCAGCCATCAACCAGAAAGTGGCTGCGCGGACACCGAAATGCCCAGTGAGGCCCTTCAGGCGAAGGTGTTTTTTCCCCTTTCTCAGCTCGTTACAATGAGGGGCGCGGGCAGGGGAGCTCCTGGGCTGAACAATGGCGACAACAGTGGAACTTGAGAAACACAAGTAACAAACTCCAGCTTGCCAGACAGGAAAAAGCAACAATATGGGTGAATTAAAAAAAAGGCGGAGGGGCGGGATGAAAGCACTGATGCTGTGGCACCCTGACACGGTGCGGATTCCCTCTGTGATGAGCAGAACAGCGCGCACCGAGCGCAGGTGCCGCTGCAACCCGGGCTGTGTCTGAGACAGCATCGCGGTGCCATTGGGCACCGCTCGTGAGCGAGCGCTGCGCTCCTGTCGGCCCGGCGGTGCCGCAGTGGCCCTGCGAGGAGCGTGCGGGGCCGGGCCACCCTGTCCGTGCGTGTGCCCGCTGTCCGTGCTGCGGGGCAACCACGGGGCACCGCCACGACCGCCTGTTCCGCCGCCGCCGCAGCATCTCCACCCCGGCCCCCGCGGGTGTGCGGGGCAACTACGGGGCACCGCCCCGNCCCGCTCCGCCCCCGGTGCCGGTGCGGTGCCGGCGCTGCCGCAGAGCAGCGCAGCCGGTGCGGGTGCTGCGCCCCGAGCCTCGGGCCGGGACACGGCGGAGCCGGAGCGCTGCCGGGGGCCGGGCGCGCCCGCACACCCTGCGGGGCCCGCACACCCTGCGGGGCCCGCACGCTCTTTGGTGCCCGCACGCTCTTTGGCGCCCGCACACCCTGCGGGGCCCGCACACTCTTTGGTGCCCGCACGCTCTTTGGCGCCCGCACACCCTGCGGTGCCCGCACGCTCTTTGGTGCCCGCACACCCTGCGGGGCCCGCACTGAGCCGGCGAGCAGCCCCGAAGCCGCTCCTCCCGCCGCCGCCGCCATGGTGGCCAAGGATTATCCTTTCTACCTGTCCGTCAAGAGGGCGAACTGTGCCTTGGAAGTGCAGGCTGTGCCCAGCCCGGCCAAGGAGACCGAGGTACTTCATCTCTTGGTGACGCGGTTGCAACTTTTATTTTTCTTTCTGGTGTGACCTGTATTGCTTTGGGGAAGAAGTAATGTGGTTTGCGAACAGGCTGCGATGTATAGATCTGTTTAGGCATCCTTTTCAGCCTTCTCTGGGTATTGAACTTTCTTTTGGACTAAGGCAAGAAACAGAATCTAGATTTTTGTCATCTGTCACTTGAAGAAATTAAAATTAATATTTCAAGTAGCTAACTGCTACAAAGCAGGTTGTTTTACATAAATGACTTATTTTGGTTTTATTCCAGGACTAACCATTACTTATAAATTGTTAAGCTTATGCAGGAACAGGGAGGGAATCTGGAAAATGTTGCCTTAAAGCATTTACTGTCTTTTCCTCATCAGCGATAAACAGGAAATTAATCCGATGTACAATTAACTGAAAACTCTGCCCTATCAGCATGTTGACTACTCTTGTTTCTCAAAAATCATAGAAGTCCTTCAAGTGACATGAAAAATCTTACTCCATAACCCAAATGACATACTCTTTTGCAAAATTCTCATAAATGGTGAAATGTTTCAGAAACAAATGTTCGTGAAAGACTTAAATATTTGATACTTTAGGTTGATGTTGCTTCGTGTTTGGGTAGAAGACAAACCTTAAGGATTCTGGCTGCTCTGGAGGAACTATAACATTTCTCTCTGGAAGTTTTTGTCATTTAAATATAGAGCTTCATTAGTCTTGTTTGCTGAGTAACTTGAAGACAACATCTCTTTCAAAGATGAATTACCTCCAGCAGCTGAATAGGTCTAAAGTAAAAGTAATATAAGCCCAGCGACCTTATTTAATCATGATGCTTAAGCTAAGAACATGATGCTGCACTCTTCTTTTTCAGTGTGCTTTTACATAGAGAGATTTAATTATTAAAATTAAGCAAAATGGAATTTTTTTCAGCTGTGTGTTTTTGAAAAGTAACACCCTGAGAGTGTGTGTGTGTACAAAACAGAAGCTGTTAAGTACCAAATGTCTCTCTTAAGAGTACTCATTTTACTGACTATAATATTAGGGAAACGTGTTTTTAGCCTTTACTGCATGAAGGGATTTTTTTGTGAATGAATAGAATTGTCAGATCTGAAGAGCTGGAGTGCTGCTCTGTTACAGTTGGAAGAGCAGTTTGATTATAGTCAAATTTCAAAGAGAAAGACTCAGTGGAAGCTGAGAGCATGAGGAAGTATTGAATAGCAGATGTGATCAATCAGCGTTACAATGTGCAAACTGCTTGTGCTTTATACGAATAAGAAAATGCACCCAATGCTTTCAGGCTCTTTTCTGAGAGTAGGATGGACTTTCAGCATTTTGAAACATAAACTTTAAAATATTCTGTTTGGTCTTAGGAGGGTAAGACCACCTACCCAATTCAAAAATTTGGTTAAGCTACTAATTGGAAAAGGCATTATAAGGACCGATGTGTGCAACCTCTTTGAAATCTGTCGATATGCGGGAGAAAAATCCACGGTTCTTAAGCTTTAACACTAAGCTGTTTTTCAGCCTTTCATATTTACGAGGCCAGTTAAAGCTGTTGGGCGCCTTCTACCACAGCTCCGTGTTACTGCACGGAGCACTTGCTGTGTGCGGGGTAGGGATTTCTGCCTTTGGGAACCTGGGTGTCCTCTTAATTGTTAACATGTGAAATTGGTTGATTTATTTAATAACCCAACTTGTGTGTGACTCTTGATATTTTTGGAGTAGAACAGATTGCTGCTATACAGATGTTTTCAGGAACAAGTTAGTGGCAGAAAAGAGAACTGGAGTTTTCTGCTTCGGTTCTTGCTTTAAGCCACACCAGCTCCCTTGGCATAAACCCTGTAGAAGCAGCACAGTCACCGAACAATGACCAATTACATTTCCAAAATATATGTGAACAGGAAAAATCTGGATTCTGATAAAATGCTAATCTTCTAGTCCAATTATCATAGTTCTAAGCGCAGTTTAAGGGCAACCAAACGCTGCAGTACCTGAGTTAATACAGCACATAAGGCCTTTACATACAGCATTGAATGCCCTACACGAAATCCCACAGTACAATTCTAGGCGTAAGCAGTACAGGGCTCTTCCGGCTTTTTTGTAATTCAGAAATAGAAACAGTTAATGAAACTTGCTTACTCTGAATTCTAAAAAGCCCCACACCTTTCCTGATGATGCACCCCATTTTCCATGTTTTGCTGGTTAAAGCCCTCCCTTATCATCCTTCCTAAAGCAACCACCCAGATGGTGGATGGGCAGCAGGTGAGAAAGGGCCTTCACAGTCACAGATTGAGGTCTCAAGGTCTGAATGTGAAGCCAGGGGAAGGAAATGCTGAATTCCTGAGATGTGCTGTACAGGATGTGCTGTGCAGGAGCCAACACAGTGCCTGGGTTTGGGCTCCAAGAACTACAGCAGTGGCATGGAATTGCTTTGCATCTCTGGTATGTTGCATGTGTGCTCACGGCTCTCACACTGCAGAAATCTTAGAGCTAGGAAGGAGGGCTGTCTTTTGTTGTCACCCAGCACTGTTGTGCAGGACGTTTGGGCTGCCTGGTGCTCAGGACAGTGTTTGATTTGACATGGGGAGTGCGGGAAGGCTGATGTGAAGGGGGACCCACGGCACATCATTAGCAGGAGAACCAGGCATGGAGCCAGAGGGAGAGGGGCCAAAAGATTATGAGATAAACTCCAAGTCATGAATTTTCTTTGATCTTTGTAAGTGTATGTATTTCATGTTAATGAAATATTAGCGAGTTGCAGTTTTGGCGTATTTCAGGTAAGTTCATGTGCAGTGTGCCTGGAAACGTGTCAAAGCCCTGCACTTGGAATTGCTGATCTGTTCTGCTTAATGGCAGTGCGAAACAAACAGCTTGTCTTTGTTTTTCCAATCAGTAACTTGCCATGATGTCTGTGGGTTAATTGGCAGTCCAGGTTAATATCCAGTTTGTTCCAGAATGGAAAAGGTCTTTCTTAGGTTGATTGTCCAAGCAGCTTCTAATGAGAGGAAATCCAGAATGTAATCAGCCCCACATTAGTTGTCTGGGTTTTTCAGCGTTTCTGTTGCTTGTGTTAATTTACCTCAGTGTGAGGTTTTTCTGTTAATTGGCCTTCATTTCCTAACTCCTGATAGATACTTTGATTTCTGGATATTGCAGACAGGCAAGTGATCAGTCAGGACAGCTCGATACAACTTGTCCTTATGCTGCGGACGCTTGAGTGGTTCAGTCCTGCCTGTGGCAAATGAAGCTGGAGGTTCGAGGGAGGTGACTGGGGAGGCAGCCCGGGAGTGGGAGGGAGTCACTGTGGGATGAGCACGTTAGGCAAGAACATGCTGCAAATTTCGGTTGTTCTTCACTGGGGATGCTTCACCTCTTCCCTGAATGGCTTTTCACTGTACCCCAGCTATCATTTCAGGTTCTCTTCCTTGTAACGCTGTGATTAAATCTCTGGATTTTGCTTTATTTGCATGCTGGTTTTGTGGAGATGGACAGAGGGGGAATAACAAACCTCCTCCTGCTCCCTTCAGTGTGAAGGTGGTGGATGGTATCTTACGGATTTGAAGAAAAGTTGTCACCAATAATCACCATCAATTGGATGATCAAGCTGCCTTTATGTATCAATGAAATTGCCTGATAAATTCTTGAGATGCTGGCAGTTTTGCTAGTGGGATGCCTCTCCCAGGTTTTAGGATGGACTTGTGCACATGAACACAGTAAGCTTTATGCAGCACTGAACTGTACTTAGAACTGCTTTAGAGTCACCTACTTTGTTTTTCTTGACCATGGGCCTCAGTCCTGGAAGAGTAAATGTTCTACAATTTCCCAATCAGAGTGTTTCTAAGATACTATTAAGCAAAGGCAAATTCTCTGCTGTTTCAAGTATAAAAAAATATCCTTTTTAGTGCCAAAATCAATTGAGAATGTTTTAGACTTAGTTCATTCTGAAGGTACAAACCCTTGAGATGCCTGGCTTAATTTGTTTTTAGTTAAAGTGTTTGCTGTGTTAAAGACTCTGTTGTAACATAGGTTGTTTTTTCTATTTTAACCTTTTTTGTTTGTTTTGGGGTTTTTATGCTGCTGAAGGTTAAATACTGACAACATCCTGTGGAACACAGCTTGAATATGGTTTTTTTTTAATTAAACTCCAAGTTTTGGGGGCATTTATTAGAAGTGTTTAATCTGAGGCCAATTTAACTAGTAGCAGACTAATAAAAATAATATTGTTGGGCTTCCTGCCATGACAAATGTTTACTTACCCTCATAAAGTTGACTAAAAACTAATAACCTTTAAAATATAGGCATATGGAAATATAGGCAGTTACATGAAGTCTGAAACAGTGGTTCTGTTTGAGTTTGCTGGCACTGCTTGTGTATTAAGTTTTAAAACAAAGGTTACTGTACGGTTGCAGTTTATGGTGTCTTCTGTTTATTACGCTGTTAACACTTTCGAGACTAGTTTTAAGTTAAAACATTTTGCCCTAATGAGTGCTCCTATAGCACAGAATGAATGCTCTGGATATCTGTTCGTCTTGATTCATATCAAAAATTGGGGGAAAAAAAGCAAACAGCATTTAAAAAAAAAAAAAAGACAAGCAAGTTAGAAACCCCAAATCCAGAATTACTGCTCTAAGTAATTGTTTCAGCACTGAATTCCAGTAAACGAGGATGTTTTTAAGAAGTGCTGCTGATTTCAGCTGTTTTTTGGGTGGGTTGAGACAAGGTTAGTCTGCCTTTGAAGGTAAACGGGCTAAATTCTAATAATCTAAAATGCCATGTTCCTGTTCCAGTTTTCTGGCTTGCCCTAAAAACCTCTGTAAATTCCTTTCTTTGAGTTTGCTTTTAAACACAACCAGAAAAATCGACCGTATGGTCACAGCAGTGCTGCAGACACAAGTGTAATGACCCCACAGGGACATATTTCCCCTTGTTTGTCAGGTTGAGCACCAGTTCCCTGACATGGAGACTGTTGTTGAAGTTGCTGATAAGAGGTGGGAGAGTCAGTTGGAAAAATAATCATTCCAGCAGTGAACATCCATTTGCTGGTTGGAAATCAGTGGCTAAGCTGGTCAGGGGCAGAGTGGAAGAATTTTGAAGTGAGGTATTGGAGCAAGTGAAGCCCTTTTAAGTGGCACCTCAGCTACTATACAGGATGTGTTATCCAGGTCATTGGTTCCTGTGTTCTTAGGGCAATATGAAGGGAATCTGGCCTTGTTCTTTTTGTTTCCTTCTGTTTGTTAGAAAATGGAAACCAGTCTTTTGCTAGAGCAATTTATCCATCAAAGTGTGATAAGCTGTGGGTGGCCTTGTTGAAGGATAATGTATCAAAAACTGATTGATGTCATTAAATGGATTTAACTGACTCTGACACTCTGCTTTGAACTTTGGGAAAATTCCATTCTTTACACATATAAGTAAAAGAGGGTTGGGTTTATTCCATTTTGCAGATGAAGAGCACCAAGGCATTAGCTTCTCTCCCTAAATAGGCTCCTAAAAGCTATCCTGTCTGTGTAGTGTGTTATTGGATAAATAGATCCAATTATTAGGTGCCAGTTTCACTAGTGAGGAAATAAAAATAACATCAACTTAGCTGTCAGTACATTGCAACTAATCTAAGTGCATAATTCTTCCCAGGACCAGCCTTAACACGCTTCTGTGGCTGTTGAGTGCTCAGCTTGCCCCGGGAGCCAGTGCTGTGTGCTAAGGTTCAGGTTTTTACAGGGTAATTCACGTGCATTGGAGCCAAAAGTAACGATCCAAAAGGTATCCTTTTGCCAACATGTTGTCATTTTGTAGTGACTATATCACAGTTTAGAAAGCAACACGTCACTCAGTCATGCAAGGCAAAAAGACTTGAATTGTGCAGAAAAGGGAGCTGGCAGATGCTACTCCCGTGAGTGGGGCTTCCTGGTAGCGCTGTGGCTGAAGCTGGTTGCTGTAGGAGTTTTCCAGCTGTCCCACAGCAGAAGGCTAATTTTTCAGGTTATACATTAAAAAATGAAGCTTTTCTTGCTGACTCAGTTGTCTAAACCATTAGGTTAGAGTTTAATGTATAGAAGATGCTACAATTGTGTATACATGAATATATATAAAATCTAGAGAGTAGATTACGAGAAAGAAGCAATCGTCGTGTCAAATTAGAAGAATGGTGAGGCATGGCATCTTTGAAACTTATCTGATATCTTCCCATCTTAAAATGGGATTATGCCCATTGTGATTACTCTAAACTTTCTTCCTGCTAATTTCCCAGAAAAGTGTATTATAAAAATATGCTCTCGCAGAAGGACATTGTAGATGTTTGAAATGTCCACTGTCTGGTTTCCAGAACTATTCATATTTTGGACACAGATCTGCTTCTTTTATCTGTTTGTTCATAGTTTCAAGTTCTGAGGCTGCACATATACATGGTATTTCCAGCTTAAATTTTTTTCTCTCTGAATTAAAATGTTACCAAAGTCGGTTTGAGTTCAAATATACAGCTCCCTCCAAAAGCCATCTGCTCTTTGTTCTAGCCTAGTCAGGTATTAATTTGACTTCACTTGACTGTTCAGCCTTTGAAGCTCCTGCACTCATGTCTCCCTCAGCTTTATTTAGCCTTATATCAAATTTAAAGGCCTGTCAGGTTAATGTTACTTGTTCGCATATACCAGCCCCACATTTTGGAAACTTTGCCAAACTGTAGTCTGAATCTTTTGGGGTTTTTTAACTTACTTCCCATATTGCCTTGGCAAAAGCCTTCATGACTCTGAAAATGCAGTCTAACATGCAATTATTTCAAAACTCTGAAATAAGTTTTTTAACGCCAGTAATAATGACTTCAAAAAGTCAGGCAAAATATTGTAACTCCTGAATTTTTGTGTGTCATAGCTTGGCCCAGTTCCCAGTCTGGACAGGTGGTGGGTGTTGCAGCTGGATCCAGTGGCTAAATCCTCTCTCTCAATGCCCTCTGCTTCTGTGTTCCCTGAACGGGGAGGAGAGGAGGGAGGGGGAGTGCTGGCTTTTGGTACCTCTGAGTCTTCTCTTCGCACCCAGAGGTGCAGGCCTGGAATGCAATGTTCATTCTGCCTGGGCAGTATGTCCTTCCTGGAGCCTCCTCATGCTGAGCAGACACAGTTCCGTGTTCCCACGTGCCAAAATTTCTACCCCAAAGGATTTTATGATCATGGGACTGCTGATTAACTGGAAATTCAAGAGATTTTTTTCAGAGACAAATTGGTAAAGTAATGAATAAGTTCACAAGGAATTCCTAAGTAAAAACCCAATATATTATTTTAAAATAAATTTAAAAAATTGGAGAGGCTTGGGAAGCAGCATCTGAAGAGCAGCTCCCTGGTCTTCTTATTGGACTAGTGTGCAAGTGCAGGTTCTGATCAGTGTCTCTGGGTAAAGCAAAACAGTTCCCACACTCTTCTCTTTCCATTTGGTCTGTTGGCTGTGAAGAACAGAGTCCTTGGTGAGAAAAACAGTCTCCTGTTTAAAACTTGCACTTGACTTGGAATTTTTCCCTCAATGGCTTGTTCAGCTTCTCGGTGGTGCTGTTCTGGAGAGGTGACACAGGTTGAGAATGAGGGTGTTGATGGAAGGGGAGGCAGAGGCAGGATGGATGTAGACCATCCAGCAGAAACCCTGTGATGGAGTGGCTCACAGTTTCAGTATTGCTGTCTGATGGTTTGAGAATTGCTCCAGTGGTGCTATATTTTCATTGCACAGTCAAAGCCTTACTGGTACAAACTTTGTCTTTCCATGGTCAAAACAGTGACTCAGTGCTGGTGGTTTTTGTTGTTAGACTTCTCTGAAGGAGATGACACCTGGAACACTTAAAATTTGATGAGTTTCCACTTCTAGCTCGGTATCTTGGCGTACCAGACAGCTTCTAATGCGAGGTGTAAATCATGTTATACGTATTCAAAAAAAGCTTTTCTCACACTTAAGAACTTACGATTAACAAGATTTACTTTAAGAGCTCATTGCTATAAAGTCTCAGGCTTCCAAAATGATCTTAAATAATGCTATTTGAGAGAATCCACTAATAATGCTAGTTTTGTTCCGTAAAACTAAACTCTTCATTTGAACTATGTATTTAGATGTTCAGAATTCTGGTCAGAGTTTTCAGTGTGAATCAGAACACAGTAGATTGCATGAGGAACTCAGGATGGGGTGCTGACACAGAAGGGGTAGGACTGCAGTTTTCCACCTTGACTTTGCCTGCTGGGAGCAGAGCTGACCTCTGGGGGCTCACAGAAAGAGCTTAATTTTTCTTAATGGTGGCTGAAATTGGAGTTTGTTGTCTATAAGATTAGTTTCTGTTTTCACTGAGGTTTTGCAGCATGAACACTAGTGAAAACATTACTGCCTTATCCATTTCAAGGAGAAAAATGCTGGGAGAAGGACCCTCAGCCTGTATTGATACCAAGGGTTGCCCCAACCTGGGTGCAGCACCTTGCACTTGGTCTTGTTAAACCTCATTTTTTGGCATGAGCTTTGTCTTTTGTTCATGGAACATACACATTGCAGCAAAGCTGGAAGATACCGGAAAGGATATGGCAGTGAAGGAGTAATCTCGTCTATTAATCCTAATCCTCCTCTCTCTTGTCTTCTGGAAAGTCCATACAACGTGGATTTCCAGGTTTTGCTTTTGAGCTGGGGTACTTATTCCTAAGTAACCTCTGCTGCTGAGGCAGAGCTGCTGGCACAAGCTGTGCTGCTGGCGTGGCACTGCCCGGCTCCGTCTGGGGTGCCGCGTCCTTCCACTGCAGTGCCACGCAACTGCCAACAAGCAGGCTCTGCCATGGGGTGTTATCTGTGCTCCAGCACTAGCACTCTGAGTAATCATAAACAACAAACAGCTGATGATGTGCCACCAGTTAGAGAAGGATTAAGAGGGGAACCTCAAACATTTTTTGTCTTTTTTGGGAAGTGGGGGAGGGGGGTGGGGATGCTGCTGCTGTCGATAAATATGCTAGTGGTGCTGCAATGACGTAAAAAAATGCTCCTTCTCAAACCTGTCTCAAAGACATGGTTGCTGAAAAGGAAGGGTTATGAATAACAGTGCAACGGTGAAGATAAGGATTTAACTTGCTTTAGGCTGCTGCAGTTCTTTAATGCCAGGTTTTATGTGTGATGGAATACATTATTTTTGCTAGAGGGTTAAACACTTTGCTGCTCATCTCAGCTGGCTTTTATGGATTTCCAGGTCTGCCTGCTGAGAAGTAAATTAAATATGAAGCTGCTTCTCACCTTTCCTCTGTTGCTGCACTAATGGAAGAGAATTTTTCTTGCCAGTAATACAGATGGTGATCATCGCTGCTGAGACTTACTGTTTTTTGCTGTCAGGAAGGTTGACAAATCTGCATCATTTCTGGAAGGATTTATATTCTGAAGAAAAGGATAATAGGCATGCTTCATTTTCTGAAAGCTATGCCTAGGCAATTGGAGGCATAGCAAACCTACACAAACCTTATAAGCGTGGCTGAAAAACAAAGATGAACTGCTCTAGGATGTCCTTGAAATATGATGTTGGATGGGTTTTTTAACTTCACTTGGAAGGTTTGGCTCTTTTTCTGTCAAAAGTTGCCTTTTGCATGTGCTGTTCAGGATCCATTAAATGTCAGATGGAGGTTAGGAAGCCAAGGGTAACTGTTCTATTTTTGTGCATTTATAACCACCTTTTTCTTGTGTTATGATTTCTGTTAAGTTTTTAAAAAGTACATATCTGCAGGACAATTGGCCTATTATTTTGGAGTGGTTATATATTACTTTAAGTGCTCTTATGCTGTTAAAAGTATATGTGAAAAGAAAAACATTTAATTGAATGCTATATGGTAGATTTTTGTTTAATTTTCCTTTATATTTTATGCAAAAAAATTATGTAAACATGCTACTAATGTATATATATGTATTTCTATAAGAACATGAATTCAAAGACAATGAGAGTTAGAGATTTCTGTCTAAATTATATTTTCTGGATTAAAACACATTTAACTGAATAAAGTCACATGCTGACAGTGCCAGAAGCAAATAAATAGTTGTTTTTATTTGAAAATATTCTTTTCAATGAGAAGGTCATCATAAGCTTGTCATATCATTTGCTGCAGAGCACTGCTGATAATTTCTCTTTTAAGAATGAGTTAATATAATCAAATTATTTAGACTTTTTTTACTTTCCTCTCTTCCCCTGCTCCCAGCCATGCCAACTTCTCCATAGTTACATTTTCCAGCTGTTTCCAGGACCTGCATGTACCAGCCAAGAGCAATCTGTCACTGTCGGTGTTTAAAACTGCTATTGTTTATTTACTGCCCTAATCAGAGACCAGGTTTGCACACTTGCATGTTAGAAATGCTTTCTTAGGAAAAGCTGCAGAAGCTCCCAGTCTTTGATTACTCTCACAGTGTCCCCATTTCTTCCCTTTCCCCTCCCTGCTCCCCCTGCTCCAGGAGCCCAGTAACAAACGGGTCAAGCCGCTGTCCAGAGTCACGTCCCTGGCCAGTCTCATCCCTCCTGTCCGAGCCACTCCACTGAAGCGGTTCAGCCAGACACTCCAGGTACGGCAGCAGATCCCCCCGTGGGGCTGAGAGGGGGGTGTGGGCACACGTGCCTTTGGGGCTCATGGGAGATGCACAGACGCACACGCCCCACTGTGATGTGCCAAACAGGTTCAGGCATCTTGTGAATATGGAGTCACTCAGCTTAAAACTCACGAATCTCACCTCAAAACCCCACTTCTCTGTCCAGATAATGGATGTTTCTCAATTACCAGTAAGAAAACTATTGCACCTGTAGCATATAAAGCTTGTTTACTAGAGGATTACGATTGCTTTTTAAATTTGGTGAAGAGGATGTTCCATGGCACTTTCTATTAATTTTGGTTGGTTTCCTTGAAAGCGTTATTTTTGGTATCGTTTGGCATGTAGGACTGCTGAATTTCCTTCTGTATAGTGAACTTTGACCTTGCCTAAACAAAGAGTTAGTGAACAACTGGAAATTTCCAAGTTATTTTCCAAAGCTGATGATGAAGAGCAGAGAAGAGCAACAAGGCAGGTGAAGGGACTAGAACACAAGTCCTGTGGGGAGAGGCTGAGGGAGCTGGGGGTGTTTAGTCTGGAGGAGGCTTAGAGGTGACCTCCTCACTCTCTAGAACTACCTGAAGGGAGGTTATAGCCAGGTGGGGGTTGGTCTCTTCTCCCAGGCAGTCAGCAATAGCACAAGGGGGCACGGGCTTAAGCTCTGCCAGGGGAAATTTAAGCTGGATATTAGGAAAAAAATTCTTTACAGAGAGAGTAATCAGGCATTGGAATGGTCTCCCCAGAGAGGTGGTAGATTCACCGTCTTTGGAGGTTTTTAAACTGAGATTGAGCGTGGCACTGAGTGCCATGATCTAGTAAACGGACTGGAGTTGGACCAAAGGTTGGACTTGATGATCTCTGAGGTCTTTTCCAACCCAATCAATTCTATGTTTCTATGAAAATTAGTCAAGGGTAAGCAAATTTTCAATGCAGTTTTGATGTTATAGATTAGGTGCATTTAACATACTTAGAGACTAATGGGACCTTAGTTTATAAAACATTTGTGCCTTCAGACCCAGAGACTGTAAAATATTTGGGTGCTCAACTCCTAAAGGTTCTCCGGAGTGCCCACCGATTGCTGTGGCACTGCTGTGGGTCTGGCCTGGAGAGCCAGACTCTTTCCTCTTTAAAACAGTTTATGCAAGTAAACATGGATCAGATCTGAAGAAAATTATTTAACAAGTCTCATTTCTTTGAGAGGAAATATAAAAATAACTTGAATGCATTAAAAAATGTTCCTTAATCAAAATCAGCTAAACTACAGAGCGTTACTGAAGTTACCTGTTAAGGAGGAAAGAAATAAACTTCAGAGCAGGGAGCCTTTTGACAAATAAAAAGTCGTGGGAAAGAGCCGCGTTTTTCTGTAGTGGTAATTAGCCAGAAAACAGGTATTGCAGGGGCTTTCTGACACTGGTGTTCTTCAGTTGCTGTGGTGTGTGAAGGGCAGGCAGCGCACGGCACAGCCGCGTGTGCGGGGCTGGAGCAGCAGCCAGGTGTGAGCACAGCCCTGCGCCGGGGCTTGGCCGGGGCAGCCTGGCGTGCCTGGGGCAGGGATGCCTGCACTCCCTGGGGTGCATAAATCTGCTCCACGCTCTGCCTCCAGGAGAAACTGGCCCAGCTCGGGAAGGGCTACATTAGTTCCAGTTGCGAGGAGTGCAGAAAGGGAATGACTTTTTGGCTGAGCCGCTGCTGAGTGCAGCACATCCCTTTCCCCGGCCTTAGCCAGCTGTTGGCCCCACTGAGGTACCTGTGCTGGTGTTGTGCAGTGAGTGCCTCTGTGACTGTACACAGCGTCCAGTCCAGGACTGAGTTTAATAAAGTTGTTCTAGGCTATCCCAAGCAACTGTACTTTCATGTATGTAGTAGCAGCTTCCTGAGATGAGTGCTGCGTAAATTGGTTTCAGGGCAAATTTTCTCAAAAATAGGAGGGAAAATAGTGGCGTTTGAAGTCCTACTGTTGCAAGCGTTTCTGTCTTGCTCTATTCATAGTGACTGTAAGAATATATTGTAATGAACTGTCTGCTTCTAAGCAGATTAAACACTGATGTTTTTCATACCATCTTCTCTGTGTGCTTGAAGGAGCTGCGATGAGAAATCAGCTTGTGTGTTCCCTAAATCCTGGGGCTGAATCCATTTCTAAGTGATGAATGCTGGTGATGTCCCTCAAGACTGCCTTCGTAGTTGGCTGTAAATTGACTTCTTATCTGATTTTGTTAGTAACTGTAGAACAGGGACAAAAAAGACTGACCTTGTGCTCAAGTGTCCCCCTTGGAATTACTCAGAAACATTCTGGGAAGCACATATAGCTATTTCACTTTATTATGTATTGACATAGCTATTGTGTCTTATGAACATTTTAGAGCAGGATTTCTTTTCATGGTGTAATTTCCTGTAAAAAAGGAAAAAGTTGATTTTTCTTACTGGATGAACTTTAATGTATCTTCATTGTTATTTCAGTCAAAATCCATCTCTTCTTGCATTGCTGCTTAGATGTTCCGTATCTGTAAAATGAAGAAAATCACTGTCATCACCACAACCTGCCAAACAAATGACTTCTTCCCCTGGAAGAAAACAAAACAAAACCAACAGAACATCCATCTAAAAACGTTACTCCAACAGCATCAGTCAAAGGAATCAGAAAGCTCTGAGATTCCTTTACAACACACCATCTTACATATTCATCTGAATGTTTTATTGATCATAGAAGTATCTGACTATTTTTGGGGTATGTTTAACTTTATTACAAATGAGGAGGGTTTAGAGCCATAGAGAACAGTATGGAGTGTTCTCGTGAAGCACAGAAATGTTTGTCAGTGCTCGTGAGAGGCTGCTGTTCTCAAAACACTATGATAGTTCACTTTTAGGGTGGTGTGCCATTTTATAACATGATACATGACATTGTTAAAAGGTTCCAAAATGAAGGCATTTAATTTAAAAATCTGTCTATCTGGTGATTTTCATTCTAAGTACTTCCTTCATTCAACATACAACATTCCTTTAGGAGAACAGCACCAGAAGGAGCTGTATTGTACCCTGGAGGATGCATATGGGAATGCATGGAAAGGGTCATTCCACCTTGGCTCATGGAACGTTCCTGGTTGCCTTCTTGTGGTTGGAGATTTATGAATGCAATGCACCTGCCTCTTTCTCTGATCTTCCCATTTGCATGTGAATACAAGAAGTTCCATGATTCCTCATTATAACAAGTGTAAATTAAGCCTGCAATTTCACATGTGTTTCTTTGTCTTCTTAAATCTGGAAGGAAGACTAGCACCTGACCTACAAAGCTTTGGAAGGTTTCTGTGTGTTTTATTTTTAAGGGGGTTGTCAATTCCAAGTGGGACTCAATGGCTTCTTTTAAAAGGCATAGGTTTTATTTACGTAATAGCTCTTCTGATATTGTAAAAACATACTGTATTTTTAGGAACTGTTTTCATTTCATGGGCTCTTACCTTCTGAGGGGAATCTTGTCCTTTGTTTATGGTGCTTTCAACCTGGAAATGAAGAGAATTTATTGTGTTTTAAATATTCTTACCCAAGGCAATCGAAAGATGATTGTGTTATGTAAGGCATGTTTTAAATAACAACAAAAGTGTAGAGTATTTCAACTACGTGGAATAGTTAAGGCATTTCAGAGGTAGGACCTCAAAAAAAAGTCTCTAATTTTAATGAAGCAAGAAAGGAATCTTTTCAAAATAGCATAGTAAGAGCATAAAGTATCCGTCCTTAGCCTGAACGCTTTCCAAGAGTCTACAGGCAAATAGAAGTCTTGAGTCTCTCTTAAAATCGGCTGTATTGACTTTTAGGACCAGACCACATAATAGATACAGAGTTGCTGGTAGAATGTAGAGGCTCCAGAAATACTAATAAAGATTCCACAGTAGTAGAACACAATAGTAGTATTTCAGTTTGCTGTCCGCTAGTGCTGATTGTTAAGGCAGCTGTTCAGCTGCTAAGAAGTAAAGTAGGAGCAAGTGAAAAGAATCTGGCTTGTTGCTTGTAATAAACATTAATATCTGAATATTGACATAACTTTTCCTTAGAGTTTGTTCTTCTCATTTCAGTCAGATATCCATTTCACACCTTTCTGTGTGAATTAGTTTCCTGATCTCATTATACATCTGAAGAGGCAGGGTGCTACCAGTTGAAAGGGTTTCTCCATGTATCAAACCCAATTTGGTCAGTTAGAGCATTATAGCACTAATGATTTAATCCTCTTATGGACATATCTGTAAGGATTATGCCAATCACATCTTTGATTCTGACAGTTAAAAAAAAAGGGATTCTTTCAGGTATTAAGACATCTAGTAATGTAAGAGGAAAGGTTTTGAAGGGAAGTCTCACTTCATGAACTCTCTGCCCAACAGAAAACACTTTTCTTAAGCCATTAATATGTGTTTGATGTAATGCACTCTTTCATCTGAAATCCTCGATGTGGAGCATCTGTTATTTCTCAGTACAGACATCTTTGAACAATCCCACCCCTCAAAATAAATAAAACCCAACAATTCTGTTGAGTTTCAGCTGATGCACAAGACAAATTTATCTGCCAAATTTTGCTATCCCTGCTTTCCAGAGTTCCTGTGTAACAACTAATTCTTTCTTTCCAAATTAACCAAAAAAAGTATGTAAAATTTGCATAAATTCTAAATTTTTATGTTATTAAGGATCTAATGAGGCAAATCTGTGTAATGTATGAATCATTCCTTTGTGTTTACCAAATTGAAACTCTGATCAGTTATGTTAATTTACTGTGTTGGACCGTTCTGCATTATCCCTGTAGTTCTCTATTCTTGCATGGTATATGAATGCATTGTGTAATTTTTGAACATGTTAAGGACAGGACATGGACAGAGTTCACTGCAGGATTGGAGGTATTGGCCTTCCATGAAGATGTATTACAATAATTGTTCTTACATTCCCAGTACTAAACGTTTCTATGAAGTTCAAAGTAAAAGCTAAGTAGATAACGCATTTTTTGTACCGAACTATGTGTATAAATTCCTTAGAACACAAGAAAAGTGAAGCTGTTCTAACCACAAGAACAACTGTCCCGTTTCCCCAGCGCTCCATCAGTTTCCGCAGTGACAGTCGCCCGGATCTGTTGAGTCCCCGGCCGTGGTCTCGGAATGTGCCCCCTGCGAGCACGAAGCGCAGAGACAGCAAACTGTGGAGCGAGACCTTCGATGTCTGTGTCAATCACATGCTCACGTCCAAGGAGATCAAGCGTCAGGAGGTCTGTATTTCTTTGTAACCCAAAATTTCACGTTCGAAAGTTGCCTTTAAAGCACAGGGTTGAGAATTCTGGTAAGCATTGGGATAGCACTTGAATCTTTCCTGCAACTGAATGGAATGCCACCGCTTCCACTAGAAGCACAATTCCATCCCTAGTCTGTATTATTCCAGCTGTATTAGATGAATATATTCTTCATAAAAATCAGCTGATGATATTTCCTTAATAAGTGTGAAGTCACTGAGGTCTGTTGTCCTGTGACTGGCTGCGTGTGTGTGTGTGTTCTGTGTGACACTGTCTGTACTCACGGATCTTTCATCGTGTTGTCCTAGTACTGCTGGCTGAGCATTCTGTGTCAGGAACAGCAATTCATCAGGTGATACATACACACAGAAATGCACCATCATTTCCTTTGGTGGAGAAGACTGTCTTTGAGGAAGTTTCCAGTGCTAGAAAGATGACATACTGTTCAAAACGTGTCTTCCAAAGCAAAAAGAGGATGTCAGTGATTTTAATGGGTTGTGCATGGCAATAGTTCATATTACAATCAATACAGGGCTCCTGCAGAAGCAAGGGGATTTTATTTTCAAAAGAAATTTCTAGCAGTATCAACAAAGCTTATAACAATCTCTCTGAGAATACTTCAGGCACTGAGTCATAAATCAAATAACAGTAGCGCCAAGCATTTCTTCTGCAAATTGTAACAATGTACAAGAATTCAGAGGAAATTACTTCAATTATTGAGAACTTCAAAGGCAGCTTATTGAAAAATAAACTGTAGAAACTGTTTGCACAATGTAACAGTCACTGCTGCCTTGGGGCAGGAGCCAGGACCCTTGATACAACCCAAACAAGTGAGCTGTATTCCAGGAAGCTTTCCATGAGGGTTCTGTTCCGTGTTGGATTCTCACCCTGTGTGCCTGTGTGGAATAGGTGACCCACCTCCTTGGGGCACTGTGGGCGAGCTCACACCACGGCCGTGCTGCCGGCTGTGTGTGCCTGAGCCAGGGATCTGCTCCAGCTGAAGATGTGCTTCTGTACCTGGGCTGGTTGAAAGCCTTGGCTGCAGAGCTCGGAGTTCTCACTGTCCAAAATGTCAGTAACTCCTGCTGTACCCCAGGTTAGAATGAAATCATGCAGTAAGTTAATAACAATGGCATTTTGATGAGACCGGGAATTAGGATGAATTTTTAATCTGCCAGTCTCAAATGTGGTTCAAGAGGAGTAACTTGTATCACCCAGCAGTTAAGTAAAACACAGCCTTTGTAACAAAAACATGAACTGGTGCCAGAACTGAAGTGCTCGCTGCCAAAGAGGTGTTTACTCACTCAGTAGAGCATCTCTAACTTTTGCCACTGCGTGTGTTACAATGGAACAAAACAAGCTCCTGTGCAATGGTTAAAATAGAGTTGAGTCCAAATACCTTCCCCTGTCTGGGAACACACCTCTTTGGGAAAAAAGTAAACCTCTGGATATTTCAGATAAATATTTAAAGAACAATCTAATATAGCTCTCTTTTAACAAATACTGCACTTGATTCTGTAGTCACTTTGTTTGTGTAATTAGACTTAGCAGAAATTCTGCTATGTGGTTTTAAGACAACTGAGCAAAATATAACATCAGTTCACTAAGTGGACTATAGATTAAATAAAGATAATTTAGATTATTTGTGTCTCTTTTACAGGCTATCTTTGAACTTTCCAAAGGAGAAGAAGACTTGATAGAAGATTTAAAGTTGGCAAAAAAGGTACGTTTAAAAAAACCAAACAAAACCACAGAATACAACCGACAGTAATATTTGCTTCACAACACTTTAAAAAGTAATTTTTGCTTTTTATAATTGCTAAGACAGTAAGAGGGGGAAAGAAAACCCAAAGCATATTTCTACCTCCTATTCTTTCTGAAACACTTGAATTTGCTGCCTTTTTATTTTTTTTTCAAATATGAAATTGATAGTTTAATATATGGTTAGGGAATTTTAAAATATTCTCAGCAGTTGGTCTGCTTTTACTCATAGGGAGCTTTAAATACTATAATTTTTCAACTGCCAGTGCTTTTTTTTTTTTTCTTTTTTTTCTTTTCAGGCTTACCATGACCCAATGCTAAAGCTGTCCATAATGACAGAGCAAGAGTTGAACCAAATTTTTGGAACACTGGACTCTCTAATTCCTCTGCATGAAGGTAAAACTCAAATAGTCTTTGTCTGCATTACTACTGCCCATACATTTAAAGTCACCTGATTGATTAAGGGAGGTTTATCTTCTTTTTTCCAATGATCAGATCTTCTTAGGCGACTTCAAGAAGTCAGGAAACCTGATGGATCAACAGAGCATGTTGGCCACATCCTTGTGGGTTGGGTAAGGCAGAGTTTGTAATCAATTTGGGGACTTTGGTTTGGAGCTTTAGCATAGTTTTTATCAGACAACTTCCTTTCCATATCTGGCATAACATGTCAAAAATATATTCTCAAAATATTTTTAAAAGGTAAGGCAACTATTTAGAGATATAATGGAATATTTTCTCTTTTCGGGGATTTTCCATGAAAAGATTTAGACTAGGATGTTGTTTTTAAAGCTTTTGCTATTCAGGAGTCAAGCTGTATTAAATATACTTTAAACAGAAATCGAGAGGCAGACTAGAGTTTGTGTCCTGTAGGTGATTTAAGAATCTGCCCCCATTTGTACTCTGGTTTCCTTGAGAAGTCACATTGTATAAGGGCACCCTGAAGTTAGTTTTGAATGTCATTCTGTTCCAGTTGTCAAAGTTGTTATTTGCTCTCAAAGATACCAATTTCTAGAAGTTGGTTAAAATAAGGCAGACAGGGATACAAGAGAGATGCTATTGGTGCCCTACAAAAGAAAATGTTGCTGAGTTCCTGTTCAATAGCATCCAGCAGCACAGACACTGAAAACAGCTTTCAGTTTTGTCAATAAAGCTGGTCATTATATTAAGAAAGAACTATCTTAAAAATATTTATATGTATGAGACGTGTGCCTGTAAGTATGTAAATAATGAAATTTAGTGGGGAGAACAGGGGCTTGAAATTTTTAAGGAATTAGGTAGTAGTATTTAGCAGCTCTGCGTGAAAGGGTCATCTGTTGTCAATAAGGGAAAAATCACTAGTACTACATTATGCAGATAGTTAATGATAAATTTGTAAATGTCAAAATAATCTCAGTTTTCTTGATTAAAATGATTTTAAATATATTTGTTTTCTGGTGTGTTTGAACACCAGTGGACTTCTCTGGGTCCAACTACGTTCGAGTTTAGTTTCCTTCAAAGATTTTACATGTAATTGTGTGTTAATATAGGAGGGTTTGTAAATGGATATATTTCTCTAATCAACGGACAAAGTTAATTTTTTTTTTTCATATTTAAGGCACAGTTTTGTCATCTTATTTTGGTTATGGTTCTTGAGGGCAATATAGAAGTTTGACTGTAGAATTTTGTGTATCTTAAAAAGGGCAGGTTAGGGAGTACTAATTCCTAGGCTTTTATTTCCATTCACAGTTACAGTCGGGCTTCTGTGTTCAGCTATTGTCTGCATTAAGTAGTGCTCAGTCTTGAGTCATTGATATTTTTAATGCTTTGCAATCGTATTGGAGGTCTTGAGGAACTGAGGAACGAGCTGGTGCTTCTAAATTACTGACGTGTTGAACAGGGTGTACTGAGGGCCCTTGTTACATGTGTTAGAAATGTTATTGTCAGTCAACTGTGGATGAATGTCCAGCCTAAAGAGTCTCAGCATGAATTCTGACACCCTGAATCACTCGGAACTTTCAGGGGAGCAAACTGTGCTTTGCTTCAGCGGCACAATAACGTCTTCCTTTCCTCAGCTTCCATGCCTGAACTCCTACGACAGCTACTGCAGCAATCAAGTAGCAGCCAAAGCTTTACTGGATCACAAGAAACAAGATCACAGAGTGCAGGATTTCCTGCAGCGCTGCTTAGAGTCTCCTTTTAGCCGCAAACTGGACCTTTGGAATTTCCTTGACATCCCAAGAAGCCGTTTGGTTAAATACCCATTGCTGCTCAGAGAAATTCTGAGACACACACCAAATGATCATCCAGATCAGCAGCACCTTGAAGAAGCTGTGAGTAACTGTTGGGTTTTTTTAGGAGATTAGAGCATTCCAGGCTTATTAATGACAATGCAAATACAGCTGAAACTAATACATGGAATATGTAGCACCACTCCTCCAGGTGCTAATAGAAAGGGACCCAACTCAGTTATTTCTAAGACTTCTGTTTTTTCTCATATGTACACACACACAGAGAGATATATATCTATACACACATTAAATTCAGTAATATGTACGCACACACAAATGTGTATCTGCAAGTAAATGAGTTTACGATAGCAGATTTGTTTGAAGCACTCTTCTAATTAAATGAAGAAATATCATCACTGTCCAGCTTTTGAATAGTATTTAAATATAACTAAAATTAGTATTTTGAGGATGAAATTGATGATTTGCCTTGACTTGGATATTTAGTACATTTTAGTATCTCTTTGCTGGAAAATGACTGCCCTGCTTTTTTTTGTTGTAAAATTGGACAAGTATGGCTCAAATTCAAAGCTTGGATGCTCACATTTAGATGTAATATCCCTTTCTGCACATTCTTTAAGACCCCCTAAAAATCAAAAATATTTCAAAGAACTTTTCTGCTTGTTTCTCAATCTGGTAACATGTTCTAGAAAATATTTTAAATGCTTTCCTCGTATACTTGTATTTTGTATTGTTTCAGAAAATAAAACCATGATTTTTGTCCTGATATTTCAATAGCCTTATTTAGGTTTGTGGTCTTCTGCTGCAGCAGAACACTTGAAGTGATCTATATCATAAATTGTGTATTTGCCAAGTTAAATTAAGAAACAGAAATGACTCAGTGTGGTTGGCTCTTTACACTGTCCTGGGCTTGTGAAGTACATTTGTCTTCCTGTCTGGCCATCTGCTCCAGGCACATTGGGCCAAGTTGATCCCTGATAAATCTCCCGGGATCAGCAGATTCTTGAATTACCTCCTTGGGCTTGTATGTGTTGACCCATCCCCTGTTCCACCTCCAGTTAATTAACAGGTGAATTTGATCAGTCTGAGCAGCCTCTGGTCCCTGTTGAAGCCAGATTTCTAAGCCATTGTTAGAAGCAATAATAAAACCAAACTGAAGGGTCTTTGTACAGTGTGGTCTGCTTAATTCTCTTGTTACTATTAATACTTTTATAGACTGCACTGCAAAAAATTAATGAAAAATATACTGTAAATGACAACATATTTTCTTGTAGACACCATTCAAAGTATTAGGAGACAGCGCTGAGTATTGGACTGTCTAATTAAAGTTCATGTGTTTTCACTGTCTTTCTATAGATAAATATAATTCAGGGCATAGTGGCTGAAATCAACATAAAGACTGGGGAATCTGAATGCCAGTATTACAAAGAGAGACTTATTTATCTTGAAGAAGGCCAAAGGGATTCATTGATTGATAATTCACGTGCTCTGTGTTGTCATGGTGAACTGAAGAACAACAGAGGAGTGGTAAGGAATAAAAATTTCATCATAAATAACTTTTAAAGGTATCCTCATTTTGCATGGCAGATAAAGAGCTGTGAGCATACAGAGGAAAACCTCATGCTGTGATATACAGGAAGCTGGTAAATATTAACTGTTACATATAACACTGGTCATTTTTGTTAATAGTTCAGTATCTGTATAGGGAGGTAATAAATTTATTACCGTAATTATATTTATCTCTCTCTGTCACGGGGCCTGACAGTATCCTGGATAAATTGTAAATCTGATAAATTTCGATACTTGCAGGATTACATGTCCTGTAAAAAGAGGCACAAGTGGTAAAAAAATTGGACTATTCATGGATATAAAATGAGGCATCTGTTGTGAAAATACAGAATGAAGATGGGCATTTTCTGTATCAGAAGACTGCCAATGCATATTGGGAAATATATCTGCTATAATTACCATATAATTACATGAGTTACTGGAAGATGGGAGAGTGAGCTAAATGGATCCTGAAGCTCTATCTTGTGTTAAACTTGCAAATAATGTGTTTATTTAGCTTTAGAAGCAAAGAACAGTTACTTGTGATAGGGAAGAAAATTTTGGCAATGAAAAACAAATTAATTTCAGTGCATAATATCAAGTGAAATGAATTTAAAATGTCACTTTGTTTATTATTGGAAGCCAGCGGAGATTTCAAACTGTGAGGAGGAACATAATGTACAGATGGTACCAGGTGACTTGTGCCTCCTTGGAGCAGAAGTAATTTTCTGAGCTTCAAAGAGCTGTGGTGAAACTGATAGTGAGCAGCGTGTGAATTGTAAGGAGATTACTTATTGTTCATTGAAAATATCTGGATGAGTAAGATTGCTTATTTCTTATTAACAGTGGCAGAGAAAAGTTAATGTCAGAAAGAATAATGTGTATAAGCAAGCTGCTGCTGTAGAGAGAGCTTTGAAATGCCACGCACATTTCAAGGCCTTGGCACTAAAAGGATTATGATATAAGAAACTGAGAAGAGGACAGGAAAACTAATTCCAGAATTTTTTAAGTTGTTGTATTTACATACTTGTACGTTGTTGTGGCATGTAGTGGGAAGAATGGAATATTTATTTAACTGTTAAAAACTCAAGGTTACCACATGCTAGAGTTTAAATTTGGCTTAATGGTTTTCTAAAAAAGGAATAATGCTTTATTATTTATTATTGTTTAACAGAAACTGCACGTGTTCCTCTTTGAAGAAGTGCTGGTGATTACTCGAGCTATCACCCACAATGAGCAGCTCTGCTACCAGCTGTACCGGCAGCCCATTCCCGTGAGGGAGCTTGTGCTGGAGGACTTGCAGGATGGGGAGGTTCGGCTGGGTGGATCCATCCGTGGGGCATTCAGCAACAACGAGAGAAGTATGACCACACCTTTTCTTACTTGCTTGTGTAGGGTCATTATAACCTTAAGGTACCTGCCACTGAGACAACAGAATGTTTAAAATTCACATTATCCACTGTCTTGACTTTTGTTTCAGACTGGGTTATTATGTTGTAAGTTGTTACTTTTAGATTCATTCTCAAAGCTCACTATATTGATCATTTCTCCACACACATATTTCTGTTCTGAATTGAGAAGGGGAGAATATGCAAGCTGGAATGGCAAAACTGCAAAATTAATACACAAGTGTATTCTGAAATCTTAAGCTTTAGCTGTCGTGCCTTTCCTTGTATTATGGAGACATTGATGGCTATTCTGTAACCCTTTCAGCTGGCAGGTTCTGTAGTCCCTCGTGTCAGGACTGCAGCTATTCATGTTAATGTTCTAATTAAGCGTATTATAAAGCTGCTTATTCTGTGACAAGGGTCCTTGGAATCTCACTTATGAGATAAGTTTTTTATCACTTATCTGATCAAAACTTAGAGGGGTTTTTGTGTGTATCCACTATATTAGAGGAGTGAATGGAAGAGGTGGGGCAGTCTCTGGCTGGCACAAGACACAGTATTCAGTGAAGGTTCTGGAAATCTGCTTCACAGAGAAGTAGGAAGAGAGGCATGGAAGTGTGGGAGAAGCATTAATCCTGCTGATTCACTTAAAGCTTTATGGATAGCTCGTGCATGGCAGAACCAAAATGATTTAATTCAGCAATATGGAGTTATTACAAGTGCTTGTGATGGTGTGTGATCTTGGCCCACAAAACAAGGCAATACTCAGACTCTTCTCTTTGGTCTGATGTGGTATGGGCAGGAAAACACATTAAGGCAAAGATTTTGCAGATTCTGTTACTTAAATATACTCCAATTATAAAATCCATTCAGCCAAAGTGCTCAAGGGTTTGATATGTGTTGTTTCTTTCAGTCAAAAACTTCTTTAGAGTCAGCTTCAAGAACGGATCTCAAAGCCAGACTCACTCTCTCCAAGCCAATGACTCCTTCAACAAGCAGCAGTGGCTTAACTGTATCCGCCAGGCCAAGGAAAAGGCCACGTGTGCGGGCGAGGCCGGCGGGCTGCACTCGGAAGCACATTTGCTGTTGCCCCCAGACGGACGCAGAGTGCCCCTGGGAGAGACCAGCCTGGAGCGGATGGACCAATCCGACTGCGAGTCGGACTGTAGCATGGACACCAGCGAGCTCAGCGGCGACTGCGAGCGCATGGAACAGACGAACTCCTGTGGACACGAAAAGCAAATAGAAACCAATGTCTGACAGAAACCTACAGTTCACAGAAGAAAACCTGTCTCTTACCTGTACAGTATTTGCATTCCATACATGGAACCCTTTGGAGAAGCACTTTTAGAATACTTTTTGTGATGATGTCAATGCAGTCCTTCTTGTATTCGTACCTGTGAGCGTAGTAACTGTGACTGCCCATCTGTATAAACTGGAATCTCTTGCAACTCATGTCCTGTGATGATGTTCCATAAACTCCTAAGGTGGATGAAAGAGGTACTTGACCAGTTATTCTCAATGTCCTGCTGTAAACAGAATTTCTAAACTACTGTTTATATATGCATTACGTAAATAATCTTTCCTGATTTTAAATATTTTATTTGCCCTTTAATAGGGCAGCTGAAGATGTGGACTTAATATGGAGTTTCAGGATGAGGTATTGAGATATTTTCTTAAAGGCATGGAAGGAAAAAATAATTTCTTGGAAAAAAGAAAACTGTCTTGCAATAACCTGTCTGAACTCTTGTGTTATTAAATCAACAAGAACTATAAACAGCAGGCCATGGAACCAGGGAATGTTTAGGGATTAATTTTTCAAAATTGTCCTAAAATCCAGCAACTAAACTTACTAAAACCTGGACATTTCGTGTGATCAGCATAGTGATGTGGTTTATTTGTTAAAGCATGTAATGCTAAAAATAATTACCTGAAAAAAACCCCAACCAAACCTCTACAACCAGCACTGAATTAAATGAAATTATGAGAATACTGGGTATTTGTAAATAAGCTGGTAGTTTGCTTTCAGTGCCATATATATATTACCCCGAACAGGATAAGAATGGAATAGAGCTTTTGCTTGTGAATAGGCCCTCTTCAGCATTTTGCACTCCACTGACCTCCACTGTTGGTTTTAAACACCACTAAACTAATGTTGAAACTTTTAATTTTCTGTAAATGTCTGTTTACAATTACATGTGGTTGGTTTTTAAAATTTAAGTGATGATTTTATATAAATGGTGCTCTACAAATACCCCATGGGATTATGTAGAGAAAATTTAAACAGAAAGGGAATTGTTTTTCCTTTAGGATGTATTACATCCTTTTTACTCTCCTCAAGTTTTGTTTTAAAAGTTTTTGTTGGATTTAATCTCATGTTGTAATTGGAAATGTTACTGTGTTTTCTGGTGGCTGATTTAATGTACTCATGATTTGAGTACATTTGAGAAGCAGATGAGTCACTTAAAAGCAGTCTAAAACTGTTAAACATCCTGTTACTTTCAGGAATCCCTGGATAATATTTTATTTCTTATTATAAGAAGTAATGCCAGTATTGTATGGCAAGCAATGAAAATCGTATATTAATAAATTTAAATGACTCTTGATATCACACAAGATAACCTGTGCAAAGTCCTCACCACAACAAAAGTAGAAAAACCGCTAAGTTATTGCCAAAAATATTTTTCTTGTGTTCTACAAGTTTACAGAAAATTTACTATGTCAAGTATCTTACATATATATATGCTGATGTGCATTACAGAAAAGTGTGATGAGATGATAAACAATATAAAACAAGGTATTTTTATTTTTTAAAAAAATGGCATTTTTACCCTATAGAACATATTTCTGTATTTATAGTTTAAAAAAAAATCAATTTTCTTTTCTGTTTCAGGCTTTGTAATTTATTTCAACTGCTTCATTTTTAGAGTTGAATAAGTATGCCAGTGAGGATGGGAGAAAGGAAAAATCTGCAAAGGAAAAGGCATAGGAAAGCTGTTCAGAAAAATGTTGAAAAAGAGCAAAAAGCATGTAAAGTGTTCAGATAGAGAAGAAAGAATGAATGTGTGTATTGACTTTTTTCCTTCTTTTTTTTTAAATAATTGCCTTAAACTTTTCTGGAAGCATTTCAAATAAATTACATTAAACCATTTTGATTTTCAGTTGGTTTGGTTGGTTGTGCAAGAAGATTACAAGAAGATTCCAGCAGTACACACAGTGAGGCTCAATGTTAAGTGACCAAGGCTTGTATTTTGGTTCTCATGGAGGTGTTCATATTTGGATCTAATTTGCTAGATACACAGTAGTCACATAGAAATGAGTTACTGCACTCAGTTCACCACATTCCCCAAAGTTTTGTTAAATAATTAATCTGGTAAGTAGGTGGAACAAAGAACTAACATCCTGTTATCAGTTGCTCTCTCATGATTCCTCAGGGGTCACATCTCTACCAAATATATTATTCCAGAATACTGAGATGATTAATTCTGGGGTATGTAAAAAGCCACCGACCAGCCAGTGAATCTCAGAAGATTAATTTACATTTGTTTACTCTCATTTAGCTGTCGCTTAATGGCATGTTCAACATTCTGGAGTGCAAGTGGTTTGGTTTTGCTGTGTAGTTGGCATGCACTTAGCTACTGATTGATCTAATAAAGCTTAGTAATGTTTTTTTCTCCTCAAATCATCTGAAGGATTAAGCTCTCCAGTTTAAGAACGTTAATATAATTCTGGATTTGGTTAGCTTGTTTTATTTTGAGCACTTTTAAAATGCCACTGCTTTTGAGGGAATGACTTTTGATTGTGGCAGGAGGGGGGTGGGGTGGGCTTGGACAATAAAATGTACCAAAACAGATGGGTAAAACAGAATGATGAATGCGCAGTAAAAAGAAGAACTAATACACATAAATATGCTAAGTGATCATCACAGTTAGTAATCCTGGTGTCTACAGAGTGGAGTCTGAGAGGCTGCAGCAGAGGAAAGACTGAGGTGTCAAGTGCTTCCAGGACCTTCTGGGCATGGCCAGATGAGGAGAGGGATGAAGGTGCTCCTTGAAATCTGAGGTATGAGCGCTCTGGATCCCACACTCTGGCAGACAAGTGAGAGATGAGGTGTCCTGCTCTCCTGCAGAAGTCAGTGCCCTGAGGTGCCACATTTGTCTGTTTTTCACAAGCCTTAGCAACCTGTTTGCACTTCTGTTCCTGATGAGGACAGGCAGTGTAGTCTTAGCTTATGGAAAGACCCCCATGAACCAGAAGTAATAAAGGTAAAAGCAGACATTGTCTTAACAGAGAAAGAAAGGTAAGCAAAGAGAATGGCCTTGTAAGTCTTTGAACTATATGGATCCTCTGACAAAATTTAACTGTCTGTGGCCTTTGTTTCCCTAGATTTGCTCTGCAGCACTGAAAAGAACAACTCAAGGATGAAGACCTATCTCCTGAAACACAAAGGTCTGTTATGAGACACCAGGAGCAGTAAGTTTAAGGTCTCTGAAACTCAGTTGCCAGAATCTGGGTAAAGGATAGGCCCAGAATTGAACTCCAAGGTAGAGGATGTATTTCTCATATTCAGCACGACCCACCTGAACTAGGGATACTGCCTTAGGAATGTCTCTGTGAGAGTGGAAACCAAGCTTCTTGAAGTTTCACAAATTTCTAGAATTTGAAAGCTACATCAGAACTTTTAGATACCAGTTTACTGGATTGCACTTTTTGAAAAAGTTGCTGTTTTATAGTGACACTGCCTGGCACTTAACAGGCAAAGCTTGGTTCCCAGTATCCAAAGCCAGGCTCCACATATATGGAAGATTTGTTTCCTTTGAAAAGGGAGTTCCAGATCCAGAGTGGACAGTTCTTCTATATTTAATGCTTACTCATGAATACTGATTTTAAAATACTGTAATCTGTTCTACGGGTTGATGCTGCCATCTAATGGAAATTATGATATATTTTTAGACCTGAGTTGATTACATTAAATTTAAAGTATTTTAAGATATTAAATGTATTAATAATGATATAATGAAAGTATTTTAAAAATACGAGTAGGTATTTTCAAACTTTCACCCAAGGATCACAAATTTGTTAGAGAAAAAAGTCCTAGGTGAATTTCTGCTACTAATCCTTGGTCTTACGGAGCCAAGTCAAGATTACTGCCCCATCTCCTCTCACCTTTTAGTATCATAGGCATGTCTTCTTCATGTCTGGTAAACGATACAGAAGCTCCTTCCAAGTGTGTAAATTAGGTTTTGTTTCTGAATTTTCAAAAGGTGCCTCTCTTTGCATAGTCTTTGAAGAAAGATTAATGATACAGTTCTCCTGTCTTTGATGTCCTGGCAGCTGAAATTTAGGCAGCACAAAAATAGCACTTAAACATTTGAAGAAATAAGATGTTTTGTATCACCAGAGTAATTTCTGGAAAGCAAAATAGTAATCTCTAGTTACTTATATTAAACTGTAACAATATGCTCAGAGTAATATTCCATTTCTAAGTGTGCTTTCAGAAAGGAATACAGAGTAATGTCTGGAGCAAGCACCCAAGTTTGCCCCTGGAGCCTTATGTGACCCTCCCTTGAAAATGTCTCTTCTTGTGGCTATTAATCTGACCTAAATCTGTATTACTAATGTGTTACATATCATCTGATTTCAGAATCAAAGGTATCTGCAGCTGCTTTGTACTTGGGTGGGAAACCACTTGGTGCAAGCCAGAGAGTCGTGGTTGAATGCCTGGCAAGTATCAGAAACCACAGAAACCAGAAGCTAGAGAGACAATAAGGTGATAGATTTTGGAACCTTTTTTACTTCAGAGTATTCACTGAACCTTTGTTTTGTGAACTGGGATTCTTAGTACCCATATAATATCTATCAGGATTTAAAATGCATAGTGGTACAGTAATCTGGAATTGTTAGATCATTTATTAAGTAGTACTTAGTAATTTTTGTGACTTAAAGGCTTAGGTTAATACATAAAAATAATTCTGTACAACTACAAAGATGTATCTTTTTAAAGCAAGTGATAAATGAGGGAAACTTCGTTGTGTGTTGCTTGGTAAATAAGCAAGGCTTCATACTTTCTTTGGTGCAAACACTGACTGAACTAATTGTTTACTGAAGACATGCACAGCCTGGAAGGGGTTTTAACAGCTTTGCCAATTCAGACTTAATAAAGCAGGTTGATATGTTGGAGATGTATAATGGATCAACACAGCATTAAGTACTGCTCAGCTGGTATTTCCATTTTTTTTCTTGTATATGGAAATTCTATTTGAACAAGCTAAAGCAAAGCAAAATTATTCCAATAGTATATCAACTCATCTGTAATATTCTCTTTATCATCACTGAATCCTCACAGAGGCAGGACATCACATTCTCAGGGAGGCAGTCTTGAACACTGCATTTGCGGGTTTTGTTACCTCTGGATAATGGAATACCATGTTTCTGCAATTAGATAAATATTTGGTGTTATGGTTCTGTAATTTATGTAAATTATAGTTACCGATACTAATTACCCTGTTCAAACTTGCTGGCTCCCCAAAGACTTGGAAGAACAAATAATTATTAGCTTATCTTCTTTTAACACCCTGGAGGCTACCACCAGCACCAGGCCATTTGTGAGCTGGGAGGTTACTTGTATTTTCTGAGTTGCAGGTATTCTAAAAAGAGATCAATAAAATAAACCAGCCAGGTTAAAATATGTGTTCCTTGCATACCTTGCAAGCATGTAAACTTTGCATTTTTAAGCTGCTTTTGAGGTGGCAATATAAATAGCTACAGTTAGGAGGATTGAAGGTAATTGGTACAAGTAAGTAATTAATACATCTATTTGTTCAACAACTACAGCACTAGTATACTTTTAAAAAAGAAAACAAATTACGGGCTCTTAATGTTTTGCTAGTTACTTGTAAAACTAAACATCTGGTATTCATATTTCCCAGGCACTGCAAGAATGGGTTATTTTCAGCAGGCACTGTTCAGTCCAGTGCATTGCTCAGAGCTGCCAAAGAAAGGGCTTTGCTTTGGGGTCATATATTTGCACCCCTCTTTTACCAGAGGTTGTAAGCAGGGGTGGCAGAGGGGAATAAATGTTAACCTTCTGATTCCATAGTGCCCTCCAGTACAGCTTAGTTGGTGCTTGCTTCAGGGTTCCCCTCCCGGCCGTGATACCGGAGTTTTAAGGTGTAACAAGAACGAAACAACTGCCTCTAGCTGAGCCAAGCCATTGGAGTGGACTAACCAAGCAAAGTCAAGAAACAATGAAGAAGGGAGCCGGGGCAGCCAACCAAGCACACCGAGTTACTCTGTAACCAGGTGTGTTGTCTTAAAGAAGGTCACAAGGCAGCCACTTGGGGGCTGCGCACTGAGGGGACCACCCGAGGCCCTCAGTGAAGTCCCCGGGGGCTGCGGGGACTGACCGGGGCCGCAGGGCTCTGTCCCCCGGGACCGGCCCGGGCCGCGGGGACACGCCGGCCTTGGCGGGGCCGGGGCCGCGCCGGGTGGCGCTCTGGAGCCGGGGGAGGCGCTGCCGGGAGAGCGGCGGGGACCGAGCGGGGCCGGTGAGTGCGGATCAGGGGGTTGAGCACCCAGCGGGGCGGGAGGACACCGAGCGGAGCGATGAGCACCCGCAGCTCTGCGCTCACCTCACAGCGCCGGTGCCGCCTCACCCCAAAACCCGCTACTCTCGCCGCGCCCCTTTTTAGAAGGTGTGCCGCGAGCGGATTGGCTGGGCGGGCCGGGTGCGACCCCGCCCNCGCGGGCTGGCGGGCTCGCTTCTGCGGAGCGGATGACGGATGTCGTGATCCCCAGTGGTGGCGAGATGGAGCCGGAGCAGCATCAGCGGACGGAGAAGACCAGCGCGGGCGTCCTCGGCGTGGGGAGTAACAGAGCAGGAGCCGCTGAGGACAGCACACAAAATGGCGGACGCTCTGAGAGCTGTAGCGCCGGGGAGGCGCTGCTGGTGGCGGCTGCTGCTGCTGCAGAGGACAAGGTCCCCACAAACCTCAGCATCGCTGGCAGCAGCGAGCGCAGGAGCAGCATCTCGACGGCACATGAACAGCAGCAGCCGCCCAGCGGTGTGCTCGGGGGGCCGCCCCCTCTCCCTAAGCCCCCAGAAGACCACCAGCCTGTTAGGAGGAACTTTCAGATCCCCAGGAAGAGCAGAGAAAAGAAAGGTTGTTCCTTCCCTTCCCCTCCCTTCTCTCCCTCGCTCCGCTCCATCCGCTCCATCAGGCAGGCTCCCAGGCACCCACACGGCTGCATGCAAACCCTGCGGGTGTGGAGGAGGCTCTGCTGGGGAGACGATTTGTGTGTCAGGCTTTTACATTCTTTCCCTACCCCTCCCTCTTTTCTTTCTCCCTTTCATTTTGTTACAAGAAGGAGGAAAAAAAAAATCAACCCCAAAACTCGGCTTGAATTTCAGACTGTTGCTTTAAAAGGAGGAGAAGGTGGATGCGACCAGGGTGGGCTTGAGTTGATCACGGCTCCGCTCCTGGAGGTGCCGACGTATGCGAGAAGATGATTCTCTGGGACACGGACATCAGAGAAGATGGTTCGCTTTTCTCTTCCCTCTGACCTCCTCCCTGCAGGAGAGAGGTGTAATCCTGTTTAGGATAGCCTTACAAGCAGTGAGCAGAATTGTCCTTCATTGATGATACACAGAAGACTGTTGTTATCTGGTCAAAGTTCTTTGCAGGGTGAAAGGAGCATCCCACATTCTCGTGCTTTGCCTTGGAAGCATTCTGCTTCCAAGTGTCTAGGGTTTGTTTTTTGGGTTTTATTGTTTTGTTTTGTTTCTGAGTAACTCTTCCTCTAAAAGCCTTTGGTATTTCTTGCTTTCCACAAGGCTCCACTGGCTTCTGCATAACTTTAATTTGGTAAGTGGAGTTGAAGACACATCCTTCCTCCTGGAAACTTCCCTCAGTTCTTTCCCTTTTGCAATCTGGGGTCAGTAACTTGGTATCACAAAAAGAGTTGTTCGCATAGGCATCTAGTTCTTCAGAGAAGAGTCTTAACTTCTTAACTTCTTGAAATGCTTTCTTCTGTAAGAAAGAGATGAAGGTAGGTTTATTTCATTATCCAGTCTTTTCTCTCCTTCCATGATGTCCCCCTTTCCTTTCCCGTTGCCACCCCCCTTGGGGTGACACGAGTCTGGCAGAGATTCATTGTAGAAAGGACTGGGTTGATTTGGAGGAAAAGTCCTATAATTCATCTTACAGAAAAATATGTGAATTTAACATGGTGCCTCATGCACTTCTGTATATCACACCCAACTGTGTAGTTACATGTGGGTACCTCCAAGTATATCTCAGAAATGTTTGGTACTTAACCACTGACATTTGAAGTTTCAGTGTGAATGAAAACTTGCAAAATACCTTTTCAGTCATCTAATTCATTATTTGCCTATGCAGAGCCATCTCCGACAGCGTGCAAAAAGTTGTAGGTATATTGTTCAAACCTCAGGCTTCTGTGGCTTCTAGGGTAGAAGAGGAAGCCATTCTTACCTTACTTCAAAAACTGACTTCCTAATGTCAAGGTCATTTGATTCTTAAGGTGTTACTTTTTAGTGTAGTTGTCTCTTTTTCCCTTTCAGCCTACGGAAAGCTTCTTGGGCATTTTAATCACGCTGTTGACTTACAGCTTTGGAAGTTCTCAAAGCAGACCTTCATTCAGCCCATGCTGTTTGTGGCCTTTACGGTTGCTGAGTTTTGGTCTCACACCGTGGTGGGAGCACCTGTGGTAGGCAACACTAGCGAAAGTGGGCTGCCAGTGTGGTCTTTGAGGACAACCAAATTGTTATTGGGATTTCTGTTGTCATTTGAAAAATGGTGCAATTCAATCACTTCTGGAACTGAACTCGAAGCTCAGCAGTGCATTGATCATCTGATGCTTTAGTGGCTTATGCTTAGTGCCAAAGGCATCTTGTTAAATTGCAAAATAATCAGAATGTCATCAGTCCCTCTCAACGGAGCTCTCTTGATTTTAGGTTCTAAAGTTCAGCATCAAACAATACACATGGAAGCTTCCTCCATCCTTCCTTGCCTTGGAATTGTACTTGTTTTGCTTTCTAAGCCACCATTTCTTTCCTGGACATACCATCCTGAGAGATGCCTGCTGCCTTGCTTGTGAAGGCTGAGCTGTTATGTACAATGTACATGCAGAATGACTTTGTTATAGGTGGGGTGTGGGTTTTATTTTTTTTTGTTTTGTTTTTGTGTTTGTTTGTTTTTTTAATTATTGTTATTTTTCCTTTTTTAAGCACCAAAATGTGCTTCAGGGACATTTTTTGATTGTGAAACAATTAAAAATTGAATCTGTAAAGCAAAATTATAAGGGAAACGTCCTAGAAGATTTAGGACTTGGCTGCTTATTTAACCTTTCTGGAATTTATCTCCCTCTCTGGAGATTTAAGTAGGGACTGAAAGTCAACAGCCTTGTGGAGAAATGGATCTGGAGGAAACATACAATTTAAAAAATCAATTGTGGTTAGTTATCACAGAATATTTTTCTGATTTCCTCATTCTTTTGCTAGTGTGAGAATTCAGGAAACAAAACTGAAAGAAAGGTTGTCTGTGAGATTACTTCTTTAAGGTATGCCTGCATTTGTTTTCCTCCTTAGAACTGTCTTGAAAGTTTTTCTTGGCACATACAGTTCAGTAACGGTGTTACTGTGCTCTCTTGAGTAGCTTATCTCTTGTTTATCTTCCTGCTTAGCCTGTTGTATTTTCAGAGTTTTCCAAGTTTGCTTGAAACTTCAGAGATCCTTAATAGGATTAGGAAAACAAATTGTAAGGATAGAGTACTGGAAGAGCACTTTTAGCTCACTGAACTCTGAGTGATCCTCATGCCAAAAGACAATTCCAGAAATCCTGCTGATGTAACAGCCAGTGACTGTAAGGGGTTGATTGTTGATTAAAGCTGGACATTTTTTACCGGTCTGCCAGGGTAACAAACATCTGCTGTTTCTCAAGCTGAGTGAAGGAAAAAGGTCTTACTTCTATCCATGAAACTCAGCAGTACTTGCCTGGATGTCCTGGTTGTCCCTTTTCTACTTTACCACTTGGCCTTGTCTTTTGTCTTCTCATTTTCCCTATCTTTGGTAGAGATGTGTTTCTGCTATTTACTACGGGGGGAGTTCAGTCAGTCCTTGATAATGATTTAGGCCTTCTGAGAGTAAAAGATACTTAGGGCTGAAAAAGTCATAAAGGTTATGGTTCATTTATACCATATTTTTTTTGTTTGATCTTAAAAAATGAAGACTTAAAATGATGCTTCTCAGTGGAATTTTTGTAGCAGGAGTACTTGTATGTGAAGAGTGCTAGCATTCTGCCAAATTAGCTGATCAGAACGTCAGTGATTTACTTCACTTAAAAGTTGCTTCAGGATTTCTTAAGGAGGGTGTCTCTGTCTTCTTCATATTCTGACTTAAAAGCAAGCAACAAACTCACTAACTCCAGTCTAAGTTTTTTGACGTTGAAGCATCAGACAGCTGTGAAAAAGAAGCATGGCATGACATTCATCCAAACATCTGGGCCAGTGCCTGTCCCTGACTAGTACTCATTAACTAAACTCAGTTTCCACCTGAAAATATGTTCCAATGCCCTGGGTAGAAACTGAATAAACCAAGTAGTTACTTTTACTTATGCAGAGCAAGCCAGCAAACCCCACTGTAACTGACTTGTGTTATAAGGATGGTGCTGGTTAGTCCTTACTTTAATTACTGGTTAATTAACACCGGTCAGTAGAGGTGCAGCATACCCGTCGGGTTTGTACTGCAAGCCTGCAAGATACATATGTACACACTGCTGGTCTTTGAAGTCCTATAGGACTGACTGGAAGTAAGCTTAGTGGTTTCATCATTTCCCTGGGAGTGCAGGCTTTGGTGATGCTGTAGAAAGTCTAGTTTAGTACTTCTCCTTTTTTTATTTTGTTTTTGTCTTACTTCTGAACTCCTTCCTTTAAGTGATGTACAGGCTGTGCAGTGGTGACATTAAAGTTTTAGAGCATCACTGTCCTTAAACACCACTGCTTAGGTGACAAACCGAAAAGTATTGTCTTGCTACACCTCATTAGGGCAGTGGTTCAGGTTTTTACTGAGAACCTGAAGTCTGCAATGTCTCATGTACTGGAAGAAAAAAATGCAACAATTTAAAAAAAAATAAAATCTTTTAAGTTTCTCTGTTTCATAACTTAAGGAATAGGTAGACCCCTTCCATAAATCTGTTGAGAGCGAATTGTATAGTAGTTTTCTGTAGGTTGTCCCTAGCAGGAAAATGGAGACTTGCTGTTTTGGGGCAGGTCTGAGCTCACTCATCAGCTTTTCAGAAAGCAGGAAATATTTAAACAGAAATGGGAACATAGTTGACAGTATTTGCATGTATGACAGAATCTTTATTGATGTAATAACGTGCCTTTTCCTAGATTTGGATCTGGGAAGTAGGTAAGACATTGTGTATGGTTTTTGGTCTCTCTTGCTGATCCTGGGGCACTTTCTACTTGCTGGGGCTCCAGATGGAAGGGAGAGAATCATTTTCACTGAGCACAGATCTCAGGGAAGGAGGGGGAAGGGATAAGGTCCTGTAAGCACTGTTAAGAAAACAGGAAGTTTGGGCAAGCAGTTGGCAGAGATAACCTTCTGCCTTAACTGGTCCTTTTGAGGAGCTGGCAGCATGTGAAACTCAGATCTTTTTGACAGGGAGTTTCTGAACCCTGGTATTGCATTGCTGCAGAGCTGTTGGGGGATAGGGTGGAACATGAAGTGCTTTTCCAATGTGTGTATACCTATAGTAGGATTGTTTTATTAGTAGATGTTTCTCTCTTCAGTACAGGTGCATTCAGTCTTAGAAATGCTAAGATGAAACTTCAATTCACTTTCAGTTATCTTTCCCCCCATATTGCTGTCAGCCACTCAAGAATGAAGGCATTGTTACTAGAAATGATGTTATATAAACATGATTTCTTAATCACTTTCAGAACTTCCGTTCTTAAAAAAATCACTCATTGTGCTGGTGTTGGAATAATTGCTTGACTTCAGTTTGCCCATGTGGTATTACATTCTACAGTGTGTGTGTGTGTGTGTGTGTAAAGGCAGCATTTACTAGATAACACAAAACAGTTCAATTCTCATTAGGAACATTTGCTTTATATTGAGTCTAACACAATAAATATTTCCTGCAAATGAGGAAAAGATTGCTATCTGAATCTTCTGCCCTATTATTTAATGAAATTGGAGAATATACTCTGAAGATGTAATTAAATTTAATTTGCTGTTAGAGTAATGGTAGATTGTCTTCTGTGAGATTAGTACTATTGTAGTTCTTCCTAATGTAACTATTGTAAAAATTCTGTACTTCTGGTGCATGGTTTGGAAGTTGCCCTGAGGAGAAAAAACAATTTTTTTGTGTTGTACTAGTTCAGTTCCCCCAGAGATGTTATTTTCCTAGCCGCCATGCTTAAAATCTGCATTCACATCCTCTGCTGGCTCACTCTGGGGTTGTTGTTCTGCTCAGTTTGTCACTTTGATACCCAAATGCAGGTAAAGGAGCTTGGGTACATGAAAGCTTCCCTGTGGGAACCGAGGCAAAGGTTTGCCCAGAAGGAGAATTTCTACAACAGCAGATGAAGGGCTTTCATTTTAGAGCAGTTATCGTATGGGATGAGATCATAAGCATGAACACAGGCAGTGTTTTTTTTTTAATAATAGGAACTTATTTGTCTTCTTAAAACAGGATTGAATTTATTCATATTTAGCTAATTGCCATAAGCAAACAAACACAAAACCCTGTAATGGTTCTGAAGTGAGGTCAAGCTATGAAACTTTTGTTGAGGTTTTTATTGGAACAATTTGTTCCTGCTTCTTAATTAAAAGAGCTAATTAGTGTAATTACAGTTCTGAAAGTTTAATTACAGTTCTGAAAGTTTAATTACAGTATTTTGCAATACGTATTAGATGTTTTTCAAGGGTAAATTCAGACTTGTGGTACTTCCCCTATAAACTTCTGACAGCTAGTAGCTTCTCCAGAGTAATATTAACATAGTATGAAGAAGTGTGATTTTTTTTTTTTTAAGATGCTGTAGTTCTAGGCAACTTTCAGATAAACTTTGTAAAGTCCGTCTTTTCCAAATATTTTAGATGTTTTGTATCCTAAATTGAATCATGAACCATTTGTCTTCATGCATAAACTGTCAATGAACTGGAAAATTTTGGATTTTTGTCACAAATATGTTGGTGCTTATTATTTTATTTCTTCTCTTTTATAGCACTCTTTCAGCCAGTAGTTCCAGGTTCTCGAGAATTTGAGGATGTTGTGAAGATTCTGCATTCATCTTATTTGGATCCCAGTTCAGCATCCAATTTTTGGTACAGGAAAGCCAGCTTAGTTCATAGCGAACTGCTGGAAAAGGAAGTGAGTATATTTGTGGGTTCTCTTTAAGGTAACAGTCAAATGACACTATTGTTTCTGAATGTAGAGGCAGAGACCTGGAGGTTATTTCCTGCTTATATGCTTGATACTTAATTGCAAACTCACATCCACAGAAATGTAAGCAGCTATTTTCCAGGCGAGTTTATTACTGCATAGATGTAAACTCTTGGCTGCCAGATACTCGAAAAAGGCTAAAAGAAAAATTATATTTGGCACCACTTCTCTCTGTGGATTTTTAGTTTTCAAACTTTTTCTTGAACTTTAATGTATTATTAATAACCTAGAAAGATGTCTTCTTTGCAAGGCCTGGTGTTTCCTGTGAATTTTAAGATTAAAATATATGCCTGATACTAAATTTCCATAGTCTCTGTAGTTTTGTTGTTTTCCAAGAAGTACTCTAACAAGCTGATTACTTGAATTTGTAAGTGAAGCCGCTTGGTTGAAGCACTTCTGCTGTCCATTATCTGGTGTGTCTGAAATCCAGCCTTGGCTTGTTTTCATCACTCTGAAATAAGCTTTCATTCCCAGTGCCAAAAAGCTTCATATGTGAAGTAATTGAATATATGATTTATTTGCTGTAATTACTATCTTGAAGCTGTAAGGTAAACGGAAGCATTTTCTGCTACTGTAATCTTAAATATTCATGGTTACAGCTAAAGAGTATTGCAGCTGGTAAAAAAACACCTCAGTAGCAGGGAGGTGCATCTGCAAAAGTACATGCACAATATAAGAGATAATAATCCAGCTCCTAAAAAAAAGAAAAAATGTTATTTCTGGAGTTTCAAAGATGGTATGGAAGGCATTGAGCTGAATGGTTCTAGCTAGTTCTGCTACAAAGATAAAACTAAGATGTTACTGCACAGGTTTTTTTGAAGAGTCTCTCTTTCTTAAACAGAGAAATACTTGGACAGATTAAACCCATACCACAGATACAGTGTTTTTGAAATTTAGTTTTAGCATGCTATAGTGTCATTTGGATTCTTTTTTAATAATTTTTGTACACTTGGACCTGCTAGCTTAGGTGGGGCTTTAAAACACTGACTCTGGAGTGTGAAGCAGTGATTTGTCTGCCTGTGTTAAGAACTTTCTGTAATAACAGTTCGCAGAAAAACGCAAGGAGCTGAAATCTGATGGTCACCTGGACAAAGAGCTTTCTGAAAGCTATGCATTCCTGATGGTGGATCGGTGTCAGGTGAGAGAATAAAACATTGCACATGAAATTCTTTCTCCTTTATCCGTGCTTTGGTTTTTTTTGATTTTTTTTCTGAGTGTTTTTATTGACACACTTAAAGTTACTTTTGCAAAATCCAGCACTGGAAGGTGTAGAAGGATGGGAAAGGGATATAACGTCTCCATTTAAATCCTCTATTCTCTGCTATTTAAAGTCTCTATAAAGTATCTTCTCTGATTTAGGCTCTGTTTTATAAATAAAAGGATAGGTTCCATGTTTGGGGGTTTTTGTGTTTTTTTTTGATGAGGAGGAATATTTCATATTTTCATTGCAGTTGAGTTTTGTTGGCTTTTTGGGTATATTTGCATCAACAAGGTAACCTGTAATAGAAAATCGATGTTGTTTTCCATATCTTTGTTGATCATATCTTTTTAATCAAAGTGATGGAAAAGGAATTTCTGTACTTTTTCTTCTGTTATAGTATGAGCCAAGATTTTTTAAGCATTCAGTCATTTGGCAGGTTTACTTCTGTTTTAAATACTAAAATTTTCTATATTAAAAGCAAGTAATGTTCATAAACAGTGTTTAAGGTTTAGGGAGGCTGTTTTTTTTACGATAGATGTGAGGCTGTGTAACTGCTTCATAGTCAGTGTTCAACTTGTACAGTTTAACGGTGTATAATGCAATTCAGACTAGTCTTGCCTAAGGGTTGGATTTTTTAAAATCTCCGTCTAAATTCTGTAATTGCCATTTTCACTGTTTGTTCTGTTCATATCCTAGCTTTCCTGATAGACTTGCTTAAAAAAATGTCTGTTCTCTTTAGGTCCAAAGCATATGTGAAAAGGGGCTGCAGGTTGGCCACTCCAGAATATCAATTCTTGGCAGCCCTTCCATGGGTAACTACCTTTTGCTTCTGAGTGCTGGTGTTATTCAGTAGCAGCTGGCACATAATGGGATGCAGTTGTGTAAACTTTCAGTCCTTTTTCTATCACTTACTGCAGGAGTATCACAGCAAGATATTTTTAGCAAAGTAGATAGACATCAGGACATTATTTCATAACTCTGTTTTTGACTAGTTCATTTAAATTCCCAAAGGGAAGAACTAATTCTCATTTTGGCTAGCGTCAAAGCAATATACCACATCTTTCCAGTAAAACTGGGAGGCCAGAGAGCTAATGCAGTGTTTGAACATATGTGTATGTGCATTCAGAAATACCCAATGGACACAGGAGCTCAGCTCAGTATGGATGTAGATAGAACTAAAATTCTTGAATCCACAAATCTTAGAAGAACATAGGTACACTGGAGACTTAGAGAGTCACAAGGTTTTAAGGGTTTTGAAACTGCAAGACAGAAAGTTCCTTTCATGAAGCTTTTCACATAGAAAATTAGGAAATAATTTTGTCATCCTCTGTAAGAGTAACATTGTACGGAGCTGACATGAATATTGGAAGCAGAACAGATGTGAGGTGGAGGAGAACAAAAGTATGTGAGCATATAATTTTTTACTGGTGTAGCTGGTAAAGTTTCTGGAGCCAGTTTACCAAAGCAGTTAAACAGGGACTTGGAATGAGAGGAATCTAAGCAAAGAGTGCGTGAGTTCAGTTGTAGTTCTTTGATCTGAAGTGTGTGTTCGAGTTGTCAAAATCTATGAAATAATTAAGTGTTGAAAAGCACAAAATTATTGTACCTTTGCACTTGAGTGTCAATTGAGTTCTTACTATTTGGTGTACATTGATCTTGAATCCCATGTAATGGTTTTTAAACCTCTAATGATGTTTTAACTATCAACATAATGTATTTTGTTGGGTCTTTTCTATAATCCTCTCAGGTGTATATGTCTCCAAGTATGCTGATTTATTGCAGCCTGATCCTCTGGAAACAGGAGCAACTGGAGATGTGATTGTTTTTAAAATAATAAAGGTAATTTTATCTTGCTGTTTTTGAAGGATTATATTTAACCTTAATTTTCATAATCATCTGCTTATAGAGGAAACTAGAATCCTACCAGGTTTAAAAGCCAGTGTTGACATTAAGCTTAAATAAATCATAATAAATTTTTTTATAAAAGCAAAAAAGTGTACTTTTTTTAAAGTATGAAAATAATACACTTCTATATGTTAATTTTTTAATGGCCTGTTTGATTTTCCCTGCTTTTACTTCCTTTGGTACTTGAAGCAATTTGCCAGTTTTCAGAAAAAAGCTTCTGCTTACATTCTTCTGCTCTATTGCAGGGAAGAATGAAAAGCATATATGACCAGATCTATATGAAGGCAATGGAATCGACTGCAAAGAATGTGTTAGACCCAACCCCAAAGCACGAGTGTCATGTTTCAAAGAATGCACATAAAATAAACTCCTTGTTGTCTTACCGAGCCTACGAACGTACTCAGGTATAGTGTGGTAGCTGCTTATATGGAAACTTCATAGACAGAACTTTTGAAATGATCAAATCACTGCAAACACAATAAGCACTGAGCATGTTCTGTGGGGCTGCAGTCGGGCGTGTGGAGTAGCCCACGGGTGCCTGTATTAGAAAATACAGAACAACATGTCAGCCTCTCCTGTTCCCCTTGTATGTACCTGAACCTGATAGAGAAGGTCTCCTTCACATTAGAGTGTAGGTGGAATAGGAAAGTTAGGGAGTGTACATGGGAACTGCAATGTAGGCTGGGGAAGAGGAGAGATAATATGTGGAGTTTGAAGTGTAAAAGTGTAACTGGCTTGTGGTCATTAAGTGATACTCTGAAAAGGGAAAATGTTGGTTAGGAAAGAATAGTATTTTTCTTCTTCTTTTTTTTTTTTTCCCCTCCCTTCTTCTTTCTTTCTTTTGTTTCCCTTACCACACTTTCTGGTTTGGAGATGGTGAGGGAGAAGAGAATGGAATCAGCATTTCTGTTCTTCCAGGTGTTCCATCTCCGTTATGGCAGTAATCTGGTGCAGTCAGATGATTCTACCAAGTCTGTGCATTTCAGCATCCTTACTTGAAAGCATTCTCTTTAGTATTAACTTCTTTTGTCTTCTGTAAATGAGAGCTGGGCACTGAATCAGATGGCTAAAAAATGAATGTATTTTTTCATTTCTCATTACAAACTTGCCTTAATTAACATTTAAGATTCGAATTTTGTGACTGAACTCAGGGTAGACTCCAAAACTCATATTACCTTTCCTCAGTGAATTTTTTTTTGTTAGTTGTCCCTAACCTCATTAAGAATATACTTTCAAATAAGTGGTGCAAAATTAGTTTTTCATTCTTGATTAGCTCCTGAAGTAGTGTCCATCTGTCAGTGGTTGATAAAGGAGGGAGAAGGTAAAAGAACTGCCTTAATTGATTGTATTTTAAAGTACATATAAGAATAGCATTTAAAAGCTTCCTTATTTTAGATACCAGCTTTTAAAGAAATTGACTGTTAGTCCAGACTTCTAATTTAACATTGTGCTCACTTTTTTTTCCTAGTACTATTTTTATGAATATGGCTTTGATGATATAAGGCAAAGACCAAGACACGTTTGTCCTTATGCAGTTGTTTCATTTACTTACAAAGATGACATGGTGCAAGGACCAAAATTCTTGCCCCCATCAAGGTAAGCCAGGAAATGAGTTTTGGAAGGACGGCATGCAACATGAATTCATAGCTCTTGGCAGTAGCTTAAAATTGATTTAAATGAGAAGTGTTGAAATGAATGGACACGTCACAAGGACTTAGCATAATAAATACCTCCAAAGCAAAGCAAGAAGTGGCAAAGTTGGTTTTATGCAGCAGACTGGGCCCTATGAGAGGCACTTCTGCTGCTCTTTTCACCTACTTGCCTTCTGCCTAGATGGAATCCATGTATAGTGGGGGGGGGTTATCTGAGGAAATTCGTGGACATAAAAATGTTCACAGCGTATCTTCCTTGGTATTTTAAAGTGATACTCCACATATTTTGTCACTGAACTCTTCACTGGTGTTTTAGTGCTGGTGGAGAGAATATCTAAATGGGCAGCTGATCACAGATACCATGTGATACCTGAGCTGATAGGAAGGCATCCAGATGTGGGAACTCAGCAGTTATCAAGGTATCTAAAATAGCTGAGATAAGATGGTGCAATGGTGATAGCTTGAGGTTAGAGAGTCAGTTACCAGTGTTGCTGTTTTCTTACACAGATTAATGTCCTTAATATAAAATGTAGTGGCCAGAATCTGTTCCATCTGAGTCATTCTGTCTGTCTTCTTTTGTTTAGACCAAACACCTTCAACACAGATAGAAGAACAGGTAAGAATGAATTGCATTTTTTTGTTTTTATGATAGACACATGGAACGTTTTGGATGGTTTTCCTCATGTGGTTTTATGTTTAACCAGCTTAGTTATGCTGACTGTATACCTGAATTTTATCCTGTACCATGCTGATTGCAGGCATCTCTTGCTTACACTGGATGGTGAACAGACACCTTACTGTGTATGTTTTTGTACCAGAATGAACCAGAAGTGAACAAAATCAAAGTTCCCCCCCCGCCCTTCCTTTTCTACTTATAGTGTAGTAAGAATTGATCTTCAGTTCCTGATTCTGCCCTTCAATGGCACTTCAAATAACATAATCCTCTGTTATGCTTTTTTTTTGAACCTCATTCAAGCAAAACTAATATGTATGAAAGTGGTTGACAGTTAAGGTAAGGAAACAGGATATCATTCCTCGGATGTTGGGATCGAGGGTGTGCTTATACGGACAGGTGTAGGTAACATCCAGCCTCCTTTACTCTGCTAAAACAGGTCAAAACATGATAGGATTGAAAACACTATTTCTGTTACTTTTTAACATTATTGTCTGGTCTGGTATTTTCCCTGAACTGGTTTTGGAGACTCAGCAGCCTCTTTGCTGCCATTTTCTTTCAGTCCCACCTAGCAAGTGGTTTCACTTAGTCTTTGTTTCTCCATATTAATTTAGAGAAATCTCCTGTTACAGTATGGAGGGGACAGCTGTGGAATAACAACAAACTTGTGTGCCATGTTTCCTTAAAATCAGCAACATGTTCTTTCCCTCCATGCAAACTGTGAGTATTGCCATTTAAAAAGTAAGTCTAAAATACTCTTGTGTTAAAACTTTCTAGAGACTGGTGGATTTGGGGTATATTCAGATGAAAATCTAAAATACTAAGTGCTATAAATATATCAAACTAGACTTGAGTTATGCATGTCCGGAGCTTCCTGGAGTTCAGGCACACAACTGTCAACATCTCTTTGCTCTTCAGTGTTTTGTTGTTTGTGGTTTTTTCTTTTCCCATTGAAGTGACACACACTCCTTTGCTGGAATAAACACCATTGGCATGAGATAGTTCTACCCTCAATGACCAAATAAGAACTATTGACCACATGCTCTTAAAAATAATTCCTTTGGACTATGGGAAGTTAAAAAAAGAGGTCTTTATTTTTTTTAATCCCTTCCCCCACCCTTTTTCTCCAGTCCTGAGAAGCTTGAGGTTGAAAAAGTTGTCAGCATCAATCAGTTGAAGAAAAAAATTTCACCAGCATTGTTCTTTAAAGAAACTTACCAAGGAGTAAAAGAAGGTAAATAGTTCTAGCTTAATATTTTGAAATTCAGAGTTTTCAAGTTTTTGGTATTACAATTTTTTTTCTTTTTCTTCCTGCCTTCTCTTCCTCCCCTTGTGTTGTGTCAGTGTTGAAGAATGGCATGTACTGTAGCCTGTATGAAGTTGTGGAGAAGTCCCGTTCTGGGAGTCACTTGGAGGGTTTACTTCAAAAACTAGAGAAAGATAAACTTGTGAGTGCAACAGATTTGACTATTTCTGTTCTTACGAATAATTTTACTAACTAGTAATTTGAGGCATACTATGAGATCCATGATCTCACTGGAACTCCTTAGCTGGCATATCCTCAAGTATCATATCAAGGCTCTTGTCTGCTCAAAGCAGAATTTATCTCACAGTCAGTAACAGTACTTGCAGTGAGCAGACATCTGTTTGAAGCAATTTACTCTTTTTTTTGCCCGAAAACAGGTTCTCGTAAAGCCACTTCTGGACAGAGGATTTCTTTTTCTCCTTTCTCCTTGGCAAATGATGTCCCCTTACGGTAAGCGTACTCGTGTTGTTTTGGGTTTGAGTAGATTTTGTTGTTTTGGTTTTTTTAGGGAGGTGAGGTTTTGAGAGCTAGATTGTCTTTTGAAGCATAGTGGTCCTCTTCTTTTTAAGTGTTTTTGGTTTGTTGTGTTCTAGACCACCAAGCTGGACGGTCCCGCATGCTTCATGCATTGTTTCTGTTTCCAGAACCTAGAGGTGTAATTAGCTTAGGTAAGTTTGTTCACTGTTGAGAGTGTTGTGTACAGGCTTATTTAAACGTAGAGTATATTCTGTTGAAGGGCTTGTAGTGTTACAGCCAGTAATTGTAAACTAGGAGTAACAGTTTGCATTGGTTATGTCATGGGGATGGTGTTCAAAAATACTTATTTCTTCATAGAAGAAAATCTCGTACATTTTAGGTTCATTTGTTAATTTTTGAGACAGTAAAACTTTATTCAAAGTTGCTTATTCTGTTTTAAGTGAGCATCAGTATTCTGAGAGATCAATGCATTAGGAGTAACTAGTATAGTGAGGGGTTTCTTTAACCATTAAAAACATTGAGGACAGAACATCTGAAAGTCTTTAATGTACCTGTAATTTTTTTTTCATTGGGATATGCATAAAAATTAAGTAAATGAGCAAAGAACATAGTGATACAACGCAGTAAGATGACTTAAAGAACTTGGCATTAGTAGAACTTTAATGCTTTGGGATGAGACATTTGCACTAAGCAGTACTAGCAGCAGCATGCAGTCCTTTCAGACCTGCTGTGAGCTACACGTGATATTGTCCAAACATGGCTCTTTCCAGGCATTTAACTTTTACAAAGAAGTCCTTGTCCTAAGTCGTGGCAGCTTCCTAGTTTCTTATTAAAAAAACCAAACCCTTATGTTTTGATTAGTTAAGTAACAATTGTGAAAATTCAGTCAGTTATAGATTGGGTAAGAAGAGATATAAGATGACATTTAAAATGTATGCATGCCAGTTACTTAAAAACACTCCATTCTTGCTGCAGTGACATCTCAAAGACTTGTGAACTTATGAACAACTTCCCTGGCTTCTGAATTATTTCTCCACAGTTTTTCCAAACTGTGTTTCACCCAATATGTATTAATACAGAATATTGCTAACTAGGCATCATATATTTATAGCTCCATGATTTGATTTTGTGAATTCCCTTTTCTCCTATGGCAGCACAAAAAAGTGTTCCATTTGGAACACAGAAAAATTCAACTACCACGGTTTTGCACGAAAGAAAGGAAATCATTCCAGAATTCAAAAGGTTTATTCAGTCTCTACATTTTGCTTTAGTCCAATCTCGTAAAGACACTACTGCAGATTTCAATGTTGTTGTGGAAAAATATATAAATGAGTATCTGAAAAAACTCTATAGTGGCACTGGAAAAGGTAGAGAATTTATATTACGTGAGTATACGTCACGGTTGGATGACAAAACACATCTTTATTCTGGTCCAAGATACAAAGCTCATATTGATGGCTGCTTGCAAAACTATATTTTTGGTTGTGGGGCGTATGAGCTGCCTGTTTCTAGAGCTAAGGAACTGTTGGAGAGAAACTGGAAACCTCAGCAGTTCAGTCCCATCTCAGATTATGAAGCTACAGAAGACTACTCTGATTTTGCCAAGGCCAAATGCGGGAAGAGAATCCATGCAAAACATGAAGCCACTGCTGCCCAGCAAAAACTGCCTCCTTCTGGAGAATATGATACAGAGAGACTCAAAGAACTTATTAACTTAATCCAGTGCAGGAAGAAAAATGTAGGTGGGGATTCTGATTGTGAAGACCCCAGAATTAGAAGCGGTCTGAAAAGAAAGCTGGAAAAACAGTCTGAAAGTTTGCACAAATACTTAAAAAGCAGTGAATCTTCAGAGAATATTTGTCAGTATGAAGGTAAGAAAGTCTTTATTTAGAGTTCTTCTTTAAACATTGTAATTCAAGGCATATTTAGCATTTAATATTTATAGATTGACTATTTTTGACTATTTTGAACATTGGCCTGAGATCTGTCAATAGAGATGAAGTTTATTTTTACGTAGGTTGCCTCTTTCTAGGAGACAACAGGAATTGTCATGGAAGTTGCTTTTGTTCTGCCTCTTTGGAAGGAAGGCAGACTTCCCAAGAGTTTGCTTAGCTGTGGAGCTGTCCAAAGACTTTCTCATACAGAGTACCTCAGCAGACTTCATATCATAATGTCTTTGTTGCAGAGTTTGACTTCAGGCTTTGCTATAATTCTTTATGGCTCCAATACCCTATATAATACCTAAGAAGCTGGGATTGAAGGGAAGAAGCATAGTTAAGTTTTGAAATAGCCAGTAATGTGTATAGTGGGACAAAGGAAACAACCTGATAGAATTAAGATTGAATTATTCTGTACATGAAATTATCTACATCCAAACCTCAGATAATTATCACAGATACCATCTGACTTAAGATCTGCCAGAAAAAAACCCTGGCAGATTTGTTTCCCTGACCCTTTTCCCAAGGCAATGACAGCAGCCTCCTGCAGAAGGGGGAAAAGGAGGAGCAGGGTGGCACAAAGAGGGGATTTACATCAAGTACATGTGTACATAAATCACTTTGGAAGATGAAGTTACTGGTCTTAGAAATAAGTTGCCCCCTTGAGAGGGACAAAAGATACTCGCAGGTAGGGATGGAGGAGACAAAGGGTAGGCTTTGTGCTTGGGATTCCTGCTTGGAATTCTGTGAACCTTAAAGATCTTTTTACGTTGATTATTAATGTAAAATACGTGGGTGCATTTCTACCTGGCTGTAATCAGAACAGTGTCTGCTCATAAGTAAATTTTGACTTACCTCTCTCGGAGGTACCAAACTGGTAACACTTATCTATGGTTTGAATTCCGTGGTTTTATGTAACCCTGAAGTCATTTGTTTGTCTTGCAAAAAATCTTACCTAAATATTGTGAGCTTAAGTATCTAAATTGATTAGATTTTTATTAGTTAAATGGCACTTTAACAATTCCATGTTTCCATATGTGACAAGTGAGTTAGAGATTCATCAGATACTTAAAGTAGTTCCTTAGCCTGTCTCGTTGTGAGAAGAATAAATAGCTATGGTAGTTACTCATCCAAAGGGACGAGTAGAACAATAATAACCCTGTTCTAGAGTTATGTTCAGTATAAATAAGCATGGTAAAATTTTATAACTACGCTTAGTGTAACATAAGAGCTTAAGCATTAATTTACCCATCAGCTTCTAGAGCAACAGTGACAGGATGGAGAGAAGTAAATATTGTGCTCAAGCTAACCTTTTTCTTTCAACAAGTGAAATGCTTTATAAGGTTTCCATAAAATACCTAGATGTGACTTCTACTAAAACATAAACTAGTGTGGTATTAAGTGACCTAAAAAAGGGTAATTATTTATCTGGGAGAAAACACTAGAAACTGCCATTTTATCAACATTTACCTGTTTAAAAATTTTTTTAAAATTAATATTTGTGTACAGTATGAATTGATGCCAAAGAGTGAGACTGTGGGTATATGGCAGATGTTTGTGGGGGTGTCTGGTTTTGTTTTTATTTTAAGACTTAATAATGGATTACATTTCCCCTCCTTGCCCTGTTCTAAGGGGGAAGAACCTCAGATTCGCCACACTCTGTTTTCTCAACTAATTCTGGTCTTGGTGGACACGATGCTGACTTCAGGCAGCAAGATGTACCTGACCCTGCTGCTGCTGACACGCACAGCCTCATTAAAATGCTTTTAGAAACACTGGCTACGGGACACTTGGATTCGTCGTTGGCACAGCCTGTAAATCAAGCTTCAGCATTAGGCACTGATGAAATGGAAGAGGATATGGGACAAAAATATGAATATGAATCCATTCCAGCTCAGGATCATGAGCTTCCTAATACTGCTCAGGCTGAAAATGTTAACTTCAAGGACCCCCAGAGTCCAGAGATTCTGGAACCTGAGGGGCCCTGTCTGCCCTACCCTGTCAATGTTGATCTACAGCTTCCACATAACGAAGTAAGCTTTGAACACACACTACGGTTACAAGTAAGTGAAACTGCTGAGATGCTAATAATGAATGTACTGTTTTCATAATTATGAGACTGAATGGAAAAAACATTCTTTTTTTTACACAGGTAAACATAGGTAAGTACTAACTTCTCTGTGAAGAAGCTTTTCTGTTTGGTAGGAACATACATGGAAATTTTCTTCACTCTTAAGTGTGTATTCCTGGTTCTTTTTTCATTCTGTAATAAAATGGGAGCAGAGTTGAAGAATTCTGAGCACTTAACTGTGTGCCCAGCTCCCTTTGTGTGCCTTCTTGGTGCAGTGGTATACACAAGTGCCAGGCAGACTTAGGAGGGCACACAACTGGCAGAACACCCTTTGCAGAAGGCCCTTGTGCTTAGGGATCTCAGGGCCCCAGCTCCTTGCTCTGGCTCATTACCCTGCAGGAGTGGTGGCTGCTCTGTGATCTCTGGTACTGGTACACAAAGCCCAGTTTCTTAAGTCATAGAGCTGGAAGGGGTTTGTCCTACCCCTAGTCTCTGTGCTGGTTTGCTTCTAACCATCTGGAATGTGAGATGATAGTGGATTGTCTGAGGGCCCAGTACTAGTTGCAGGCAGTGCATCAGCAGTGCCAACATCACATGGCTTTGGTCAGGTATCAAGACAACAGCCTGAAAAGGACTGGGGAGCAGCCAGTTTTCCCCTTCATTCCCCTTTGCCCCACCCAGCTTCTGTACTGTAAGGCATGTGCTCAGGCCTGCCTTAGGTACTTCCTGGTAGACCAGGCAAATAGCTCATGTAAACATTCCAAGTTTGACTTGGCTGAAGTCTGCCGCTGATGGCAGAATTGCCAATGGGCGGATGAACTCAGGTGAATTCTTACTGCTAACTGGTCAGAACGTAAAAGCTCAACAGCCAGTAAAATCAAAAGGAGTTGTTTTGAGCTGAGCATTTTGATTGTTTTGCAGGAAGCAGGCATTGGAAGCCTAAGTACTTCTGAAGACTACAGTCCTAGTGGACCTACAGAACATGTTTATCACAGGCGACATCCCAACTCAAATAATACAGGAGAAGTTGGAATGCACTGGAAACTTATTCCAATTACAGGTAAGACGGGTTTAACTCCTCCATTCCTACAGATAGTGAATGAAAACATGTTTTAAAGGTTTGTATCTTTCATGGATCCCATTCTTAGGTCACATATTGGTACAAAAGCACATCTATAGCCTGTGCACTTGTTTCTGGTATTTGATTATTACAGAAATCTGCTGGGTGAAAACAGATACCAGTGGAGAATATTGGTTTGGCTACATACTGACATAATTTAGAAGTGTAAATGCTTTAAAAATAAACAAAACTATAGTTCTGAATGTGGAAGGTGAAGAAACTTGAGTGGTGCAGAAAGGATCTGAGGTTTGGGTTATGAGAGGCTTTCAGCACTCCTTGCAGTATCACTGAAGCTGTGTCAGTAATCACCATCAGACTGACTTCCTCCCTTTTTAAGCAAAAAAACTGTATTCACAACTGTGAGATCAGACATACAGCTTGCAGCTTGTCACTTGCAGTCAACTCCAGAAGGTCACATGTGGCTAAAATAAGCTTTTTGAAAGTGAGGATTATAACCTAGTAGCAAATGAAAAGATTAGAATAATTTGTCACCCTGCATGATTTCTAATTTGATTGCGGCAATTCCTGTTATGGTTAATGAGATGTTATCTTTGGGAAAACTACTTGTATTCTGCTTTTTCAGCAAACTTTGACTGTATTGTTGCACTGTCTCAAGAGCTGTTAAATGTACTGTGCTTCTGTACCTCTGCAGACTGTAGCACTTGAGTCTTTGGATTGAAGTTGGTTGGTGGGGGAGGCACAACAGTAATGCTGTTTGCAAGCTGTTTTGGAGATTTTAGAGTATCAGTTGTGTTTGACTTTCAGACATGAGATGATGATGATGAACTCTTCCTATCTAGGTCTGAAATCACCCCAAGAGCCACTGGATGCCCTTCCTAATGACCCCCGCGTAATAAATAGACAGAGAAGTTCTGATGACCAGTTTCCATACTCTCCATTTTCAGACACGCAAAAGGGGACAGAAGATGGACGTTATACAGAACAAGTGGAGAAACTTGAAGATCAGTATGGGCTAGCAGAGCACCCTTTTACAGCTAAGCATTCCATTAGTGCAGTAATAGAAACGACACTGTTAGAAGAATATAATCTCTTTGCACAAAAGATTCAAGAAATTTTGCAGCAAAAGAACATAGCTTACGTTAGTGGTGTATCCACACCAGTCTTCTCCGCCCGAGAGAGAATAATGAGACTTTCTGAATACATATGTTTACAGGCATCAGAGGTTTCTGTCCAAGAATATATAGAGACACTGAATGAAAAGTTGAATAGTGTCATTTTGGCTTCTTCGTGCATTAAGCACACTCCACCAATTTATTCTAGTCCTGAACCATCCGAAGTGGGGAGCAACACTACAGCAAACCCTGGGCCTGATACACTCCCTGTGTGCAGGGACGCTGACATGGCGCTGCTGCCAGAGCCACTGTGCAATAACCTGCTGGAAGATCTGCATTCCAGTGAGCAGCCTTCATCGAGTGTGCCCCCAGCGAAGGAGAAAATGGATCATGTGAATGCTAAACCAGAGGATCAGACCTCTTCCAGTGGGGATCTGATGGAGCCACCAGAAAAGACACAGAAATCCCCAGAGAACTTAAATGTTTCAACTCAACCAGCTTTTTCTGATTTTATAAGCCAGTTAAAACCTGAAGTGTTTAACAGTTTGGTCAAAATTATTAAAGATGTACAGAAAAATACTGTCAAATTTTATATTCACGAAGAGGAAGAAAGCATTCTTTGCAGAGAAATCAAGGTAAATCTGTTTCAGTTCAATCTCTCTATAGTGTCAGAGTGCCTTTCAAATCCAAATGTATGAAACTGGACTTATAAAGAATTCTGACATTTATTTCAAAAAAGATTGAATTGTGAAAGTGAACTGTGAAACTAGGCTGTCCTGTCCCATTTCTTATTTGACCTTTTGAGATAGTCTTGCTTATATTTAGCTTTTACGTAAGTCTTTTTCTTGTAATTGGAAAGCAGAACATGCTGTATGTTGGTTCTTTCTGAAGATCCTGCCAGGGGGTGGCCTTGCAGAAAAAAGATAATAAGGGAAAAAATGTGATAGCGTACCATTTTAGAAAGAATGTATGAAAAGTCACGGTGTGCTTTTAGGGTTTTTTCCCTTCCCCTGTAGTTAATAATACAGTTAACTTTGGGAGATTGCTGTTCTTCTGTAGTAAAATGTGTAAGTTGAAAGTGAAATAGTAAAAAACTAGCTTCACTTGAAAACTCAGGCTGTTTGATAGACTATCAGTTCGCCAGGACTGACTTGCTGAAAGAGCCAGTCTGTGTGTTGCTGGAGAGACAAGGAAGCCACTCCCTCTGAGATGAATCTGAGTGGAAAAGTTCCTTGCTGGGGTCATCATCGGGGATTGTTTTGACCAAACTACCTATTCACTTTTTTTCCATCTTCTCTTTCTGTGCTGGTAGGAGTATCTTATAAAGTTGGGTAATACAGAGTGTCATCCAGAGCACTTCCTTAGAAGAAGAGCTGATTTAGATAAACTATTGATCATTATCCAGAATGAAGACATTGCCAGCCTCATCCATAAGGTATGTCACATGGAAGTAAACAAGTGCTATAGAAAGCTGTTGTTTGGTGAGATGAGCTCCTTTTGAGCCAGGCTGCTTCCTCCTGACAGCACAGCCTTTAAACAGTGCCCCATGTTTAGTAGCTGTTTGAAGAAACAAAATGGCTGTGGTAAAAATGGTCTTGTTAAGCACGTACCCACAATTTCTTCCACCTCCATGCACGTGCCAGTGCGTGTTTATTCTTAGTAGTTGTAAAGCTGTACAGAGGCCTGAGTAGTTCTGTGATGCTCTAATGACAGGTGAAGGCAGCTCTCAGATGACCTTAGGTATTCCTGATAGTTGGGGCTTATGAAATTATTCCAAAGTGCTCAGCTTCCATGTGCCTCATTCCTGTAATGTTCTGACAGAACACATTCCCAGGCGAGAGAAAAAACAGTAATCCCTTGAAAATGTGTTTTTGAGTTTGGTGTTTGGCATTAGTAAGTAGGAAAGTATACATCTCTGATTTTCTAATATTTTTAAACAGGTCCCATGCCTAGTGACTTTGAAGAGGCTCTCCTGTGTTAGCTTTGCAGGGGTTGATAGTTTGGATGATGTGAAAAATCACACTTACAATGAACTGTTTGTGTCCGGTGGTTTTGTTGTCTCAGATGAATCTGTCCTTAATCCAGAGTCCATCTCTACAGGTGGGTGTGATGCTTCCTGAAGCTTTAAAACAAACTAAAAGCCTGACATTTCAGACTCTTGAGAGGTGCTGTACTCACTGCAGTGAAGGATCAAGTCTTCTAATTTCTGTAATGTTTTCTGAGAACATCAGCTAATTCAGTCTCTTTCTCACCTCAGTGACCTTATTGAAAGACATATGAACAGGGAGATTTTTGTCTCTAAGTTTATATTACATTGTGTGTAGTTAGTACATTGAACTTTTTATTCCTTACTACTCAGTCTACAAATATAGTAGGAAGAATATTGAAAACCTACATTTTCCCACTTTTTCTTTATTCAAAATTGAATTGTTAATGAAGGCACCATTTTGGGAATAAGTATTTTAGCAATGCAGATCATGTATGACCGAGATCAGCTTTTAAATACCACAGCTGGGCACCTGACCTACAGAAAAGCTGCTCAGTTTTATGATACAGCTGTTGGCCTGTCTGCTCAGAAGACAACCTGAATAGTTGTGTGACTGCAGTGATGGGAACACAAAGCAACTTTATGTATATATTGAAGCAGTATTTTCAGTTTGCATGCCACAAAATTTAACTTCTATTCAATCTCTCTGTAACAGATAAACTAAAGCATTTCTTAGAGTTTCTGGAGGACCTAAATACCCCAGATGGGAAATGGCAGTGGAAAGTCCACTGCAAAATACAAAAGAAACTGAAAGAGCTGGCGAGGTATGTTCTTCAGTAGCACCTGTAAAAAGCTTCAACTTTCATTATGCTCTTCAAAACCCCCTTAAGTAGAACTTATTCTTGTGTTTGTCTTCTCATATTTAGATTGACCTTTAAATCAAGTATTTCTAACAGTGAGCTTTTTCCCCCCGTTGCAGGATGAATGCCAATGCCCTGAGTCTGCTCACCCTTCTGAACACCTATCAAAAGAAGCACTTGGTGGAGATTCTGTCTTACCATAACTGTGATTCTCAAACTCGAAATGCTCCAGAACTAGACTGTCTTGTCAGGCTTCAGGCTCAAAACATACAACAGAGACATGTAGTCTTCTTAACAGGTAAAGCCCAAATTTGTGAATACCTCTTCCCCTTTTTTTGGTAAGAGGCGCTAAATATTAATACAAAATCTTTTATGTGTTTAGAAAAGAATCTCAAACCACTCTCGAGTTATGTTGATAACGGCATAGTGGTTGCCGGTATTGATGACTTCATGCGTAATTTTAAAAGCCTCGTTGGGTATCACAACTCTATTACAGAGCAGAACTGCCTGCCTGTCTCCAGTGCTCGCCAAAGACAATCAGGTAATGTTAAACACACTTAAAATTTTCATTGCCAAACTAGGTATGTGGGGTGGGGTCCTTCAGACAGTGTGCCTTGACTCTTGTCAATGAACACTGCAGCTGGCAAGGAAAACCCAACTCTCAAGCTACTCCTTTTCTGTTTTAAATGATGGAGGAAAGGCAGCTGGGTTGGTACCAGGGGAGATCGTAAATGCAGAAGTACAGGCTAATGTGGCACTCGAGGCACTAGACAGAGTAGTGTAACCATCTTTTCAGGAAAAGAATAAACTTTACTACCTACCTTTATCTACTTGTAGTAGATGAACTGTACTGAGATGTCAGTAATTGTACTCCTTTAATTGTCTGATTGAATACTTGCCTGCTGTGTAACTTTAGATGCTGTTTTGACATTGCCCCCTTTGGAGCTGGGAGTTGGGATTTCCCAACACTAAATATGAACACAATGTGCAGAAGCTTTTAGCACCGGAGTAACTGGACACTCCCCCAGAGGGTTAAGTGTGTATGTTGAGTAAGTGAACACGAGTGGCAGAAGACCAAGACTTAAGTGCTATTGGACTTGCAGACCTGAAGCGTAACTCTCTGTGAGTAGTGTATGGCCTTTCTAACCTAAGTTTGTATTTCAATAGAATAGGACTTTCTCTCTTTTTTTGATGTAGTTCTTGTAGAAAAGGATGAAAAGGATGAGGAGGACATGTCTCTGGATTCAGGGGATGAAATATCACAAATAGAAATCTGCAATGATGCCTCTAAGTATGATACTCATGTGGAAGCTCTGCAGACAGAGGCCAAGGGCCCACATGGAGTAAACGCTAAAGAAAGCTGCTTATCAGTTACAGAGTTACCTCCCGAAGCACAAACTGGCCTGGCGGAAAAGACTTCTAAAAGTGACTTAGAGGAGAAACAGCCAATTATTCCTGTTCCTACAACATGTTCTGCTGAGGGAGAAAAACACAATTCAGTTGGCCAAACTCCTTTCAGTAACTTCCCGGTTTATAGCAGACAATTGAACATGTCCCATCAATTCAGCCACCTAAATGTACTCACTCATCAGACTTTTCTGGGAACGACATACACAATTTCTTCTGCAAATCAAAACCAAGAAGGGAGCAATTATTTTCTATCTGCCTACAGTCAGAGCATGGATACAGAAAAGTCCTCATCATCTGGTGGCTGGGATAGCAGCATTGATTCTTCCAGGCCATATTCAGAACAGAAATAAATTCTTAAGTCTCTTTTTCTAAGTTGCTGTGGACTTCTTTGTTTCTAAAATGTTGGATTAACAATTTCTATTTTATTCTGGAACAAAATGTTTCTTGTTCTTGTTATCTCAAATGTTTCCTTGTTCTATTTAAATTCCTGATGGCTTGTCCCTGTTGGAACCATCTGAAAGTTTAAATAAATATATATATTTTTTAACGTTTACTGTACTTGAATTATCTTGTTTGTTGGCACTTTTAAGTTTCTACATTTGTATTTGACCTGTTACTTGGGCTTCAGTTTGAGGTCTGTTTTAATGTAAAACTGAATGTTTGCCTAAAATATGTGAAAGAGCCAGTTGTTTTCTTTTTTTTTAACTGTAAGAGTATCCAAGTCACTTTTCTTTACATAAATATTAATGTATTTATTTGACATTGACAAAAATTTTGTACAACGTTTTTACATAGCTCTAAGACAGTGTAGTTATTTTCATGACTATATACTGGATTTTGGCTAAATACCTCAATTAGAGTAACCAATGGTGCAGTTCCATTACAAAAATCAAATAAACTCTTAATGCACAAGGGACTTGCTAACACGTTGCATTGTCTGTGGTTTTTATATTGTTTGCAAAGTGAGAAACGCTCAAACTTGGTTTCAGGCACAGCAACTATCTGCGTTATTTTACTGCAGCACCATCAGTGTCCTTGCAGCTTTTATCCGGCCATTGTAATTACTGCAATGGGAGAAGGACAAACCTGGGTTTAATGACTGCGGGAGTTCAATTTGCATTAGAAAAACCTCAGTCCTCTCCTACTTCAGTTTAATGGTTCCTGGGGCTTTCAGGGTTTTTTTGGTTTTGTTTTGTTGTTCATTCGTTTTGTGAACATTGGCATAAGAGTTTTATCTCTTTCTTAAATCCTGTCTTTTTTAATTTCACATCATCTCAGTTATAAACTCCCCCCTCCCCACTTCCCGAGTCTCTTAATTGGCCCATTTTGTACATCATCCTCTGGCTCAGGTTTTTAAAGCAGCAGCTGACAGTAAGGAGGTGTGGAATCTCAGACAACCTTTGTCTAACTCTTTCTTTCTCTTACCCTTTTATTGTATTGCTGGTTTTGCAGAGACTTGTCCTTTACTACTCATCTTCAGGTTGTCCAGAGTCCTAGGTGTGGGGGTTTTCCTGCTCATAATCTGATTTTAGTATTTTTGTGCGGGATATGCTGTTTGGTACCAGATGACAGTGTTTGAAACCACGTTTCAAAACTCACAAAATTAGATGAGACAAATACGATTGGTTAAAAAAAGAGCAGCTCTTAAAAAACAGACAAACAAAACCCATAGGCTTTTCTCTAAAGTTCAATCTTTCCCTCTGTTAACAGTTAATTTATTTGTTCAAATTAAGAACAAACCAGTACCAGACTAGTGTAGCAGTTGTTACCCTCCCCCCAAACATGGTAAATAAATAACCTTTTTAGAAAAAGAACTTCCTTGTATTCACTGTATTGGCCTAAAAGGTGGCTGAATATTTAGGTACAAGCAGTTTCATATAGTTTAAAATACCAACAAAGAGTACCCAAGCCATTCAGAATATATCTTAATCTTTTTATTTATCAAAATACACACACTGAGTTCTACAAAAACCCATAGAACAGTTTTCTTCTGTGTTTTGGTGGTTTATATTAAATTGACATATGTCTTGAAGACCATTCTGGACAGACACACCACCATTAGTTTAATGTATCTTCAATATAAAAAGTAACGTGACCCTGTGATCTATCAAAATTCTCATAATTTAAATTTCATAAAAAAGCTAGAGTTGGTTCGTAATTAATTACAGTGGCAAAGTGCTGTGCATTTACATTTAAGAATTCAGAACATTCATATGTACCTCTCAAAATGGCAGAATGAAGTTCTCTTGAGCTATACTGGGAATCAGAGTGTTCTCCAACTCCTTCTGCTTCTGCAGGAGGCCCTGAAATAAAGGAAATATAAACATGAATGTTCTGTCTTCCTCATGCAGCCAGGACTAATGATGTGTCACTGTTTCATAGCTGAAAGCAATCTACCTGTTGCAGCTCAATGCTTTTCAAGTACACACCATCAGAAAAAGCGGTACAACCTCATACACTCAGTGTGACTGGAGTGGAAGTCAGTCCAGTTTCCAGGGATGATGATGCAGAAGGAAAAATCGCTCAACATCAGTGACACTCAGAGATCAAGGGCAGCACTGCCATTTGAACCAGACCAGGGTCAGACTTTTCAGCGTATGTATATCTACTGTCAAAAGATTCAGGGTTCCTACTTTTCCAATGGCTCTACTAAGTGCTGATGATGGAGAAAGCCTGTAATAAAAAAATCCTGCTGGAAGTGTATCCTTGTCTATTAAATAATATGTGATACAGCTACGTCAAGTCTGTTCATAAATTTAAAATGTCTTTTTATTGTAATTAACAGGATCGTATATACTGATACATCTGGTCCCTTTGGTCTCCATCTATTTTAGACCTGTCAGAAATAATTTGGTACCCAGGAAGTTAAAAAAAAAAGATAAAATTTAAACAGTATTTTTCTCAAGAGTTATGAGAGCTTTCTCAAAGCTAAGGGCTACATGCTGCTGACACAGCTCAGTACAGACCTAATGCAAGGCAGCAGGTACTACAAGAATTCACATGTATTCCTGGGGGCAGTGAAGGGAACAGGCCTGTTAGACCTAACCCTGGATCCTTCAACAGCAGCATCTGCCTCCTTTCAATCCCTTAATGAATTGCTTTTTAATTAATTAGCAGCATGTGCTATGACTATGAATGGGTCAGTGTAGTGCTCAGACTCTGTGTCAATAATTACTTCTATTACAGTGTTTCTTGCAAGTCAGAAAATAAAATGTGCTAAATAAAGGAAGAGCTGAGAAGAGGAACATTGAAAGCTGAGAGTACAATGTTTATCACTTGGTTTGCAGACAATAGAACAGCCTGGAGCACAGTAATGAGGAATATCTGCAGAGGGACCAGCAGTGAGCTCTGTCCTCCCACAGCCCCAAACTGGCCACTGCTGGCAAGTGCCTTTATTGCCTCTGGAACAGGAAGATGCTCTGGTAGGTATTGACATGGTGTGTGGGGTGCTCTCCTTTTTCTTAAACTTTGGCCCTTCTTTTCACAAATAATTCCCTTTGCTGGGCTTATCAACTGATTTTCAATTTCCATTAAGTCTGTTGCTGGTTCCTATTACCACTGTCACCTGAGACAGGCAGAGACTTACTATCTTGTAATAAATGCAACAACAGACCCTCCCTTTGGCAGGGGAAAGCCCTCTGTGTTCCCTGGTCTCTCCCATGGGTCAGACAGTTCCTCTGGGCTGTTACTGCAACAGCCCAACTGTGTTTATGTGTCGCTTGGGCTGGGTGTGGAGTTCAAGGACTAAAGACTCGTCATATTCTGTGAATCAACCCAGAAAAAAGAATGCTAAAGAATGGCCAAATATGTTGTGAATATATCTATATATTCTGAAACTATCAATCCACCATATATATGTATATATAGATAAAAAACCAAGCCTAGATTATCTTCTGAAAGAGAAACCTCTGCTCTTTGTCTAAATCATATTTCAGACAAAACACTGCACTACTAATTCTTTCTCAGTGAAAGAACTGATGCAAAACAGGAGTCATCTGTAGGAGTGCACAATTCTTAGGTACACAAACATACCGAGGTTCAGTGGTTCATGTCCTCAGTGTGTTCTGCAGCTGGCAGGGTATTTAAAACAAAACTTCACAGGTTTTAAGTCAACTCTCTTGCAGAACCAAGATCCACTGAAAGCCTAATCTTACCACTACTTTTTAGCCACTGCTAAGACTTGAATACTATGCATCAAAAATGTAAACCTCTTTAAATATTCAGGCCTTTTGTTCACCTCAGCAAGCACAAGGATCAAATTATGCTTTGAATCTGCACCAAAATGCCACAGGTAAATGAAGCCTGAATACAAAATGCTTAACAACTGTAGATATTTAACAAAAATGTTAATGAGCATTGGGGAAGACCGGAACCAGTCAAACCCACCTGGGAGCTGTTAGAAACTGGGTCACAACTTTTCTTACCCAGGTGGGGAGAGTTAGGACCCCTTTTTTTCCCCAAGGAATTTACCTCCAGCTGAAACACACCCTGTGCCTGGCAGTACTTCTGCCTTGCTGAAGCACAACGGGGCATCAGCATTAACTGCTGATAACTTTGTTGTGCTTCATTGTGTCAGATTTTCTTCCCTTCATTAATGACATTTTCCTCCCTCAATGAAAAGAAAAATAACTATTGCTACTAGCAGTAAAGTCCTTTTAGAAAGGACCATTGAAAAGGTAAGGGAAGACAGTGATAAATATTTATCTTCTGTGCTCTTCAATAACAAAACACAGACCTAAAGTAAATGTGATTTTTTTGTCTTGCAGTCCTGTCAGGCCGTTTAGGAGCACAAGAGAGAACTGCTCCTGTGCTGTCCAGACCTGCTGTGGGCCACACCTTGTTGCCAACAGGTGGAGTATCAAATTCACTCATGTTTTAGTAATTAGATGCCATTACCAACTTACTACAAAGAGAACACTGTATACAAACATACACAGCCTTTTGTCTCAGGAGCTCCTGTGTCTGTAGTATTAAACTAATTTTCATTATATTTTCAGAAAGTCTGGCTGATTGACAAATATTTCATTAATAAGGTTCTAGTGTTGTGTTAAACCACCTTCTTTTGATATTGACAGAATCTTACTACAGACAACCCTAACTATGGAAAGAGAGCCATTTCTCTTGATTTCAAGTTTTCTGAGGCCCTCCATTGTTTATAGTAATCGAAGGACTAAGGAGTCCACAGTCTGCCTGTAAGGACTGTCCAAAGGTGGAAGCAACAGATGAACAGCAAAATTAGTAAGAGGAAACAAAAGTAGAGGACAGGACCCAAAACAAATCATATCATGGAAAATGAATTCAAGGTTATGATATATAATAGTTTGCAATATTCAATTTTACTTAAGTATATATACACATGCATGTTTATCCAGTAAGTTTTTGCTTACCTGGCGTAATTTTGACAATCCTTTCAGAATTGCTTGTTGTCTCTCTGTAACTACATCAGGATTTAGAAGAGGATCTCTAACATGATCTGAGCTAAAAATCTGTCGTGGCATTTGGTAAGAATCTAGAAGTAAATGTACATCAAATCAGTTAACAATACTCTTCATTAATTTTGTTTTAACTTTGAAGCAATAAATTTTCACAGTTTGTGAAAATCAGGTTTTGGTTGCTATCAAGATTATAGTCCCTATTTTTTAGTCAAACAACACTTAGACTCCTAAACCCCGATTTATATACAGTAATGCCAGAGAAGTGCAATCATCTTTCATTAAAGGTAAACAGACAAAAAAGGCAGGTATAATAATTTTTTTAAAAACTTTTTTTTTTTGTGGTTGGTCTGTTGGGTTTTTTAAATAGAGAGTACCATTTGTCTGCACAGCTTTTGTGTGCAGTGCTGTGGTACACACGGATTACTGCAAAATTCAGTAAAAACAAACATCAAGTTGGCTAAAACTGCAGCACCTCCACCTAAATCCCTGTAACATCTCCTCTCCGTGGATCATTTCAGTACCATGGAACTGGCGATACTGGGGCTCGTGTGTTGAAGGTCTGGTCACTGGTGCCTCTGGGTCGAGATAATACACTTCATTAGTTCGGACGTAGGGGATGAACTGTGCCGAGGGGGGCCTCGCAGCCTCGGGGACAGGGGGGGAGCTCCTCTGCTCGGCATCCCCCTTGGTGTTCCTCTCTCTTCTGCTGGAGGCATGGCTCTGTCTTTGCGGTGCTTGGAGTAATCTGTGCTTAACTGCTGGAACAGGTGGCGATTCAGATCTGCATGGAACAACTGCAGTTCAAAGAAAGCCCCAACAATACTTAAGTAAGGTAACTAATTTTCTCAAATAGCAGTGGAATGCTGGGATGACAGGACTTCCTGTTCATTTACTCTGCTTTCATATTTGCAGTCTGTCTGGTCATGCATTTTTACTAGTAGACAACTAGATACATTTAAATTCTTTTAAAAGGTCAAGAAAGAAAAGCAGGTGTATTTGAACATTTCATTCACAGAGTACTGACGTACCTTTCTTCCTTCAGGTGATCCTTATGAAATTGTTCTTCCTAGAAGAAAACAGTCAAAAGTAAAACCAAAAATCTTTTTTTTTTTTGTTTTTTTTTTAACATTAAGGGCTTTGATTTTTCAAAACAAGTTTGTTTTGAAATTCCAAAAGGACTGTTTGACCTGGGTTCAGGAGAAAGGTATTTATCAAAGATTTGTGTTAAAGAGACTTTCTGTGTCTATGAACTAAATTAAAAAAATTACAGAAAGTTTTTCTCCAATTTTCTATGTCTCTGGCAGCTCTAAGCACTATCAAAAATACGATGTATGTTTTCCTATGTCCTTGGAAAGCTGCATTTATAAACTGAAAGGTTCAACCCAAGATAATGATTATTCAAGGAGAGGTCCAGATTTTTTCTACTGGAAGGCATGAGAAAGTGAGGTGTTTATGCATACAGAGAGTGAGCAAGGGTGGGGGAGAGAGAGAAGGCAAGAATGTATTTGATAGTATTTTCTTTAAACAACTTATACATTATTGCAAATGGAGGATGACTCCACTAAGAAGGATGCATTTCTGGGACAACAGAGTACATCCTCAGTAATCCATATTCTCTGCAGAAGTAAACACTGATATCTTGAATGGGTACTCCTGCACCTCACCCACCAGCACAACAGGCTGGACACAGAAGAGCAGGTCAGTGCTGTCACTTCTCCTGCACTGCTGGCAATCAAGCTCCCTGTGTACATAATGGATCAAGTGAGCAAGTGAAAAGGAATCAACACTTTGGAAGACTGAAATAACAGTAAAAGCCACGTCACAAAATCTGAATATATTCTTCTGCTCGTGATGAACGAAATGGGGTTCTTTACACCAAAGACAGCAATGGGAAAACTTCAGTGCTTCACTTACAGAACTAAACTCCCATCCAGGTAAAACCATCTGAAAAATACCCAGCATTGTTGTTAAAGCCCCAGAGAGTCCCCCACCTTCCTGACTCTGCATCCCTTGTTCCTCCCAGCGATTTCTTCCCGCGGCGAGGGGGACCTGTCGGAGCCGCCGCCCCCCTTTCTCGCACAGAGGTGCCCGGGGGTGTTTCTCTCCACCAGCTGGAGCAGCTCCATTTGTCGTCGCACCTTGTTTTCTTCCCTTTGCTTCTGTAGTTGCTTAGGGTATCTTTCTGATGCCGGAATGTATCTTTTCCCAGGCTTGTTTATGTTCCAGTCAGGTCTTTTGCTGTATTTTTCTGAAGATTTAATTTGTCTTTCTTTTCTGGCATATTGATCATATACATCACTGTAAGTGCCACCAGTCTCTTTCCCTGAAATTTTACTTTTATCTATATACTGCACTTCCTTCTGGTATTTTTTGCTGTCAAAGGTTTCTTTATACTCTATGGAAATATCAGGTGATTCGCAACACACAGTTCTTTCCTCAGCTGACTCGGTGTATGCTGAAGTATTAAAGTAATCTAAAAAAAGAAAAAAATTGTATTTTTAACTCCAAGTCTAAGCTCTTCAAATTACTTGGTTGACTTTTGTATGCATATCAATCTACCATTACTGATTTTATTCAAAAATAGGTTGTTTTAGTTTTATAATTTTCTAATTCTTTTTTTTAATGTGGAAGATAGATGAGACCAGGAGAAGCAAACTCAGTAAGGAAGAGGAAGCACCCAGAAGGTTGGAGAACAAAATCAAGTCACTGTACAGGAAAATTTATGTAAAATGAAACAACATTCCTTTAAAATGCAGAATTCTATTTCTGTCATGGTACCCCAAATTAAAGCGCAAGACACAACCTCTGTTTAGTTTTCCAGCATGGCCATGGTTTGGACATATTCACAGCACTACTGGGAATAACTTATTTCCCTAATCCTTGCTGTCCAGTGGAAATAATTTGTTCAATTTTAAAGTTATTAACAATCCAGCTTTTTTTTTTTTTTTTACTAAAAGGCATACACAAAAACATATTTAACTTGTCAACTCTCCAAATTCACAGTAAAATTTCTACCAACACTGTCAAAACCAAAAATATTATGCAGTTGCTTTAGCAAGCAGAAATAAAATAAAGCTTGCACTTCACAAGTGACAAGCTAATACGGTTTAAATACAAGGGATAAAATGACTGGAAGTTTCCACTGAATCTGCTCATTCACACCTCATGTACAACATTAAAAAATGCAGACTGGACTGTGTTTTTTAACAATGTGATACAAACTCAGGAAGATGAAGACTGGAGTATATTCTATCCAGATGGACCTGCAATTCTGTCTGGGTATTTAGCAACAATATAGAAATTTTGTAAACATTTGAATGTAAGCTCTCATTTTCTAATGGGTCCAGTTTTCTAGTGCCAGAATTATTGACAATGGTTCTGCCAATGTCTTTAAGGGACTCATTAGGGAATCTCTGCCTTGCTTGGTACCAGACCACATTACATAAACCAGGGAACATTCAGACTGAAGAATAATAAAAAATACATGTTTAAATGCCTCCATAGATTTGGACCTACATGGCTGGTGACTGTGACTCAAAGTCAACACTGTATTCCAGACCCTGGGGTTGAATCCGTAACTGGTAAGTAACACCTGTTCTCCCAGGTCAGTGTTATATCTGAATACACTGCAATATACCAGCATGCCCATGTCTGTGCAAGTATTTCCCCCTGGTTTTATTCCATTCTCTCTAACAGGGACTGCACAAACATGCTGCTGCCTCTGCCTCTCCTGAGGCACCCGAGAGCGACGAGGTGGACAGGCTGCGTACCTGTCTGCACAGCCGTGTCCTTCCGAGGGGAAACCTGCTGCTCCGGGGGACTCTGACCATCAGAAGAGTTATTACTTTGATGCGAAGTGCCAGAATTACAATTTTCAAGTTGTACATCACCTGAAAGTGGTAAGCAGAATTGTCCCATTTAGTAATGTATGTTCAATTTAAACCACGCTACTGAGTTACCCAACTATTGCGGTGGTTCCTCCTTTATGTAATACAGCACTTGAAACTTAGATATTCTTCAGAGTAGCTAACACTTCTGTTTGTTGGGAAAGTAAAGAAAATGTAATGAAACTTGGCTTGCGAAGGAAAGCCCAAATGCAGACAAGGAAACAAAACCCCAAAAAACTCAACCCAGAAACAACTTGCTTTCAAACCCCAAAGGATCAGGCAAACTGAGCAGGAGAAGACTTGTACTTGCCACCACCAGGACTGCTCTGAACTTCTGAAATGTCATGTGCCTTCTGAGCCAAGTCTGGCATGTGCTGCTCTTGTTTTAATCTCTGGGCTAATTCCTGAGCTTTCTCCATTGTCTGATAGAGCTCTTTGGTTTTAAGAGTTGCAAGTTCCTTAAAAGAAAAAAGGTAAATGTGATCATTTATTTTAAGAATTAATAGGATTATTTAATCCCCACATAATCCTCGAGGTTTACATATATCCTTTTCAAAACTAAAACTGGTTGAGTAAACACAATACATAACATATAATTTCTATGATTATAAGGATAAATTCAGAACCTCTGCTGTACTAGTGAAAGATGTTCAATCCTAGCATTAAAAAGTGAACATTTAGATCCTCAAAGTTATTTAGATATTTATTTATTTTCTAATAAATTCATCTTTTTCTAGATGCCATCTGATGTCAGCCACCTAGGACTTCCTGTATCATGTGGTTTAATGAAATGAAAGAAGCCAAAATAAAAACAATAAACCCACCTTCCTCCTACTTCCACAGAAAGGAGACAGTAAAAACTCCCTAACAAATGGGAGTGGGTTCCAATTTCCAGACTCGGTGGGTTCAAGGTGCAGCAGACTGGGCCAAGGAAAATCTCCTTTCCAAACTGTTATTCCCATCTCCTGCCCACTTCCTACTGCATTTGTGGGTGGAAAGAACAACAGCTGGTGGTGCAACATGTTTGGAAGGAGCTGAGCAGTCACAGAGAAGGGTGACTTGCCCCAGATTTCAGCAGATTGTTCAAGCACCTCCAGGCAGATTCCTGTCCATCTCCATTTCCATCCAGGAAATGCAGAGAGATCAGGGATCCACATTTCTGCAGGTGTTTTTGGAATCACCTTGTCTTAGGACACCATGGAATCTGCTCCTGTTCCAAATAGGAAGCCAACAGTAACAGCTGCCACTGTGGCAAAAGGGAGAGTGAAACAGCAGGCGAAGCTTTTAACCTTCTACAGAGGTAAGAACGTATAGAAATGCAAAATCTGTACTTACCAAAGGTCAGAATGTACTTTTGGTCTAACTTTTATATGAAAGCTGTATGTAAAGCTCAGCAATAGCTACGGAGGGGAAAGCTGTGGAACATGAATGACTTTGAAAATGCCTTTTCCAGACTATATTCTAAGAAGGCTTTAATTCAGACTGAAAGCACATTCAGTCAGATGAACATCATGGTACTGAAGCAACTCAAAAGCATCAAGTTACCAATAACAACAGTTGCATTACATACTCTCTGGTAATTTTTCAATTTAAAATTTGAATTTTAAAACGTATGTTTCTGCATTATTTAAAACTGCATTTCCATTTTTGCTAGTTCTTATAATTTCTCTTCCTAAAAAGGCCCTTGTTCAAAAAAAAAAAAAAAGAAAGTTGCCTTATGCATGTATGGTGTTATAAGTTTATCAGTTGAGGAAACAGATTTTGGTTTCAAATGTCTAGATTTCGAAAAGTTTTCATCTTCCAAATGATGAGGTGACACGATTTGGAAGGTGAGGAACAAGAACTCTTTTCCTCCAAATTCAGTAGTACTACTGACTATCTGCACTAAAGATAATCCAAACCCCACCTCCTTTTGTTTCTGTTTCAGCATTTCTTCTTCAAACTGCTTCTGCAGTTGTTCTTTTTCTCGTGCAAGGCGCAGTTCTTCCTGCTGCTCCTCCCATTTTCTCTGCTCTTCCTCCAGTTGTCTCTTCTTCCGTTTTTCTTCCACCTGGGCCATTATTGCTTTCTAGCAGTACCAGGAAAAAAAGATATAACACTAAGGCATAACAAGCTATTTATTCATATACTTTCATATATGTGTATAATAATGGGATTTGGACAAATGAAAAAAAAAATCAAGACAATTTATTTCAAACACTTTTGGTTCTGTTCTTGGAAAACCACCAGAAAAATTGAGCAGTTTGAAATACTTGGACACAAAAAGGAGCTTTGCATGTTTTAGAAAATGCTTTTATTTTTCTTGTGGAGAAATGAAGGTCTGATTTTTACCTTATGTATGTACTGTAAGCCAGGATTTTGAGTTAGCAAAGTAACAGTTTGACCAGAACAGTCTTGTTACATTCTACCCAGATATCTTTACATGGTGCTAGAGACACCATCATGTTATACATTTAGTTAGGGAGCCACAGAGGTTCTGTAAATGTCAGTAAAGTACAAAAGAAATGAAAGACTCATGGAGTGGGAATCTGTAAATATCAGTCCTCATAACAGTGGAGCCTGAAGGAAAAGGCACACAAACCTCCTAGAGCTCGCAAGACTGAGCTGTACATTTTTTGAGGGGAGGATTCAGTTTGAAAATGCGACCATCTCGTACAACTACTGAAAGAACACTGTGCAGTCTGACTGGATGAGATGCTGCCAACCAACTGCACGTGTCATCTAAAGCAGGAGAGTCAAGGGCCTGCCTGGGCTCTGTTACTAAAGCTTATCTTTATTCGTGAGACACCGTTACCTTTTATCCTTTCTTCTTACTAAAATAGTGTTTAAAACAAACTCTACCTGATGTTCTAACTGCTTCTGCCTCCTCCTGTCTCTCTCTTCAATCTCTGCAGGGTCCAGGAGAGCTGTCATTGAACGGAGGAAACTAAGAACAAAGGAACATGTGAGTGTTTTAAATCACTGGGAAATAACCCTAAAGCCTTTCTTAATTAGAATCAGATTTCATTTTCATATTGCGGTTATCCCATTGTATTAATTTATAAATATAAACTTGATTTTACTAAGGAACAAAGTAAGGTTATTTGCAGTAAATTTTACTAACGAACAATGGAAGCACTTGTGTGTTTCACAAATGAAACAACAGGTATTTCTGAAAAAAGAAAAAGGCAAATTAATAATATCCAAAGATCCAATTTAAAGAATCTTATTAATTAATTTTTTTTAATTTCTGAGGAGGTATCAGAAACGTACTGCCAGGGAAGATGAATACCCTTGCACAGCTCACTCACCTGATTTTCTGACTCTGTTCCAAAGCACCATTTTTAGCTGCTTCTTCTGCATTTCCCACCTTTAAGGGCATGAGGTTGCCCAAAGCTGCAGGTAAAAAGGGGCGAATAAGAGCAGTCTGCTCCTTAGGGTCAGGTGACAGGCAAAGACTTTCAGGCTGCTTTTTGTGGATTCCATTTAGGGGGTGTTGTGCATCAGCATTAAGGTGGTTCTTAAAAGAATCAAAATGCATTGCCCATCTGTCATGCTCTTCTCCCTAAATAAATATCAAGCAACAAAGGAAAAGCACTCAACCACTTTGTCTCTATAAAGTGTGGTTAACAAAACAGAACATACATATTTTGTACAACAGGAACAGTTGAAAAGCTCTGTTAGGGAGCTACAATACAGACAGCAGATTCAGGCTTTTTGGTAATGTTTTTTCAGTTTCTATTACTATTCCATCCCATGAGTTTTCTTCTTTGAGAGGTCAGTACCTGCCCTGCCACGCTCTCCTCCTTGTGTCATTATTCTCTACTAACCAGAACAAGTGGCTTCTTCTACACTGTCCTACATTTACCCCCTGCACTTTTAATTCTGAATGGTAGCAGAATCCATGTGCTTTTGGCAGAGATATTAATCCCCAGCTTCCTATTTTCAGCTAGACAGGCCTATTATAAAATAAGCCTTCCTTCAAAACCTCTTCCACCCACAGCAGCCACCACTGCCATCCTAGCAAAGTCCCAAAAACTTCTGGCATGGTGGCACGCTGGGTATAAATCTCTCTTCTCCACCACCCAAGGATTATCTTTTTGCCTCAGTGCTGGCAACTGGGACATTCCAATATATCACTAATGAAAGATTTTTACCTAAGGGGCCTTTGTTTTGCTATAGGTATTGAAGTTTCCCTTCTGACTGAAAGAAGTGTTTCCCCAGAAGGAGTGGAGAATGAATGCCTCAAAACTTGCATTCTGCAAGAAAATACCTAACATCATGCACACTAATAAACTTTCTGGGAGTCCTTTATTTAAGCAAAAATTCCCTTGTGTCAGGTGAGTTTAACACCTATTTAAAAAGAAGCATGAAAATCATAGTCCAAATAATAAGAGTCCAAATTACTCTTCCTCCTGTCCCTTGGGTTTTGTTCCCTTTGAATGCTCTGGGATACAGAAGCAGATCAGTCAGTTAAAAAATCTAGTTTATTCTTTTGCATGCCCGTGGTGTAATGTGCAGAAGAGTTCAGAGTATAACAAAACACCTGAAAAAAGAGGTGTTGAAGCAAAGGAGACTAAGTGCCCATTAACCTCCTTTCAGCCCGGGCTGGGACTCAAAAGTATGGGGATTAACTCACTGGTGAATGCAACCCCCTTCCCCCTAGCACAGCTATCCAATTAAAACAAGGCACTAATGAAGGAACCTGTCCCAGCTGTGCTCCCTTCACAGCTGCAAAACTCAATTTACAAAGGAAACCTGATGCCTTCAACAACTAAGAAAAAGCCAATAAGAAAAAGCCAAGAGTCGTGTTGTGCAGGTACATGATCAACCTTGGCAGCAAGGGGTTCTTTGGGAGGGTGGGTAGGAAGGAAGGAAAGTTCTTTTCCAGTATTGCAAACCGTGGCATTAAAATGATGAATTGCTGTCTAGGAATTGTGTAATTGCTGTAAATGATTCAGTTGTGAGTAAAAACTGTAGCTTTGTAATCCAGAAGGCTACAGGCTGTGAAAATTCATATCCATCAAGTTTTGGTAACCAGGACTCTTGTTCACTAAAAATCCAAAGTATCTCTTAATGGGAAAACAACTCATGGATGGTGAAAGATAAAGGAGACTTGGAGACACTGGGGTTAAAGCTGTGGACAGTAATTTGGGGTTGTAGCAGCAATACAATCTCACTGCATGGTTTTTTACTTCAAAAAGACAAAGTCTTTGAAAGAGTGTGCCAGTATTGGGCTGTATAAGAATGCAGAGTATTTCACAACCTTAAAAAAAATAGTAGAGATAGTAAAAGGTAAAGGAAAGAAGTCAGCTTCTACATAAAGCAACTCCAGGGGTAAAACATCCATTGACCATGCTGGCCAATAGGGACGGTATTAAAAGTCTCTGCAGGTATTCCACCTGCAAAGCAATTATATTGGCCATCCTCTCCTTCTGGACCCAGCATAAGAGACCTGCATTTGACAGCCTGGAAAAACCAAAGTGTAAACAAGGTAAGGCTGTTTTCTTCAATACTTTCTGGAGAAGTGTTTTTTAACTTTTTTAAAGTTTCGTAAGAGTGTGTGTGTACTAAAATAGTATTTCTAGAAACAGGATTTAAACATCACTGGGACACACTGTACCTGTCTATAACTTCCCTTGTCTTTTCTCATCTGTAGTCTACACAAAATTTCTTTGTAATTTACAAAGTGTGCAGCCATTGTCTCTACAATACCTTGCAAACCCCAGTGTTTTTACACTTGGTGGGAAAGAAAAAAAAGTATAGCAATATCCCTGTGTTCCTCTCTGCAGCAAACACTCTGACACACCACAGCAGCCATAGCCTGTTCTGCCACCAAAACACAGGAACAGCCACTGGTTGACTGTACAGGCAGTCCATCCTTATGGTGAAAACGTGCACATGCTGCAGATAATGACATCTTTGCTGCCACCTCACTAGGTCTATGATTTCAGCTTTTATTTCTTAGAACAAACATAGAGAAAAACTTCTCATATTCAAAAATGTTCCTCTAAATCACAGATACCTTTGATAAATTAAGTTTTTCTTCTATTCTTCGTAGTTTAGCTTCTTCCTTCTGTTTGTCCAACTCTTCAAGCCATTTCTTCTGGTGCTCGTGCTTCAAAGCACTAAAAGGTTGTTCCTGTGGCACAGCTTCCTGAAATGAGAAAACTGCTAGTCTCTCGTCCAAAAAATTCAGTACCTTGTCTAGACATGTAATAAATACTTGGCAGAAAACTTTGCCTTCAGTTAGGAAGCATAAGTGGGCTGTTCTCCAGCACAAAAAACAAGAATGTAAATTTGTAACTGTAGTGTCTGAGTGCTGTTAGAAAGATGCTAAATAAGCTAATCTTTTAAAGTTACCCTAACTTGAACTATCAGCCTGTCACTGCAGAAAACCTTACTTATATGTATCATGAATAAAAATCCCTTCCTTCTTCTTATGGTTTACTGCTCAGTCTGAGTTCCAGGTAGATTCAGGTCCACAATCTGATTAGCAGTAATCTGTCTCAAGTAAATTAGTTATCATCTTCATTCTTCTGCTTCTTCATGAATGTATTATTTAACAAACTCCACTGGCACTGAGCATTTTCAATGTCATCTGACAAAATCAACTTTTAATCAGTGCCTAAATGCAACCTAAAACCTACTTCTTGAACCTTCTGCCATCAATATCTTTTATTTTTGATAGGTTCCCACTTCTCTATTTCTTCAATACATACTTAAAAATTAATACATGTCACACCTCTAGTACTGTTCTCCATGTCAGCCTTGAAAATGTTCTGCCTTCAAAGTATCAATATTGTGATAAACAACTCACTTAGACACAGTTATTTAGATAGAGCAAAAAGGTCTAGTGAATTCTTCTGGTTTAAAAGAACTACTGCAGACAAACATTGGTTGTCAATAAGTAAGTAAAAAAACCCTGTGTGCAATTTAAGATCTTACCCTGCAAACGAACGCTGTGCAACTGCCAGCTGGAAAGTCAGGAGAGCTGAAATCAGGGGAGTGCCCGGCTGGAGCTCTTGAAACATTCAGTGGAACTTCACTGGGCTCTGTGGCTGAAGCAGCTGTACAGGCACAGTGTCCCTCAGTGGCACCGACTGAGTCAGCTGCAAACACTGCCTGCAAAGAAAAGGAGCGTTTCAAGCCTTCCGTTAGCTTACCTTCTTTGTTTGTGTTAAATACCTGTTGACATATAATAAACAAGTAAATTACACTTGTAGAAGCTGCTATTCGTTGAAGCTTCAGTCAAAACTTGTAACTAAGCCTCTTGTACCCAGTATTTCTTGATTGAAACTAATTCTTATGAGGTAGTTATAACTTTGCTAGTAACATTGAGTATCTCACACAAAAGTAGTTTTTGCTGTAACAACTGACAGCAGGTAGAACCCTAACTTCTGTTTGACAGCAATCAATTTCACTGGAGCAGTTTCATCTGAGTATAACATATTTCTATGACACAGCGTTTTCAGCTGACTTTTCAAAAAGCAGGTCAGAAGTCATATTGCTATGCTCATTATTATGTAAACAATCAAATGTGTGTGAGAGCTCACCAACAGTGTAAATAATTACATACCCAGGAATTACATTTGAGACTGTTCCTCAAAACAGAACTAGAAAATATTTATACTTTTTAGTCAGGAATCAAAATGGAAGGACAGGAATGGGTTGTTCCTGCTACAAATATCTTCACTGCAAAGCTACAAACTGGAGCTATAGCCAAGTGTGGAATAGGGAGCTGCAGCATTTCATGCCAGGAAAGAACTTAAAGTCACTAGTGATATTGGATTCTACTGGATTCATATAGAAGAGAAAACCTTGTATGAATTAGAAGTTAAACTGGTCTGCAACAGTGCTGTGGAAACTGTTCTTCAGTGTTTATTGACAGCCTTACCTGATCTGGGTCAGCTGTTTCCACGTTCTCTTTATGGGTTTTATTATTGCCAGGCTTGGCCCAGAAATATCCCACCTCTCCCTCCAATGTTTCTTTCAATTTCTTCTTCAGGGCTACCTGTTCATCTTACAAAAAACCACCAAACTCTAGTAAGAGTTCCTAATAAAAACATTTAGCAACTAAAAAAAAAAAAGGCAGCAATGCACATGTACTCTGTCACTTGGAGTGCAAAATGGACTACAAGACCTGTCACCAATACCTGACCAAACATGACTTTGCTCTTAAGAGAACGGCAGCTGAGTCTCTGCCCAGAGATGTAGGGGTAATTGGGGAGTCTCTCCAAAAGACTAAAAGAATCTGAAGGCTTAACAATTTCTCAGGGAAAGAGGGAAAACTAACAACCAACTATATAAATACTTTCCATTTTATTATACCAGTCTTGGACTACTGTAATATTATTAAAACCAGTGGAGCTATACATAGAAGCTACTGACAAATGCAGAATTAAACCCTGAAACCAAATGGTCTAAATCCAAGTTGAAAACAAAGCACAGCACTCCGTGTGAATCATAAAAAGCTTAATTTGCCAGGGAGAATTTACTACTGTGTTAAGCATCTTTAGTTTTCTGCAGAGATTCCCCTTGGCTGGTGATGGGGCAGGACTGCAAACTGTTCCAAGTTCAAACTGCAACGTGATACATTCAGTCCTGCCTGTAGATTAGGCTGACATTTGTCCCATTAAAATCCAAGTGAATTCGTTAATGGCAGTGGCTACCAACTGCTGTCAGAATGTGACAAAGTCAGTGGCAGGCAGCTCCTAAAATATGAAGCATAACAACACATTTATTCGAGATAATATTTAACTGGTTAAGAACCACTTTTGCAAGATTTACATGTAATCTTTGAATAAAATTTTGAAATTCATGACTCTTAATCTGTCTTGGAGACGAATGAAATTATGTACTATTCAGTTTGTAGCAAGTGCACCTGATATAAGTAATTTAAAAGAGCGTAAGGAACATCCAGTTTCTTGGCATCCTGAGTGTAATAAAACTTGATCAAAAATATATTTTATACATCATAAATACCTAATTCCTTCTTCCACTGGGTCTTTTTAAATTCCAACAGAGCTTTCTCCACTTCTCTTTCACCCAAGGTACTAAACATGTCAGCAGGTTTCCATGAATTCTTTCTAGAAAAGGAGTGAGGAAAAACAGAATTTTATCTGAAAAGCCAATCTGTTAATTTTAAAGGTAACTTTTTAGTTAGTATTTAAAACCAATCTTAATGTTATTAAGAAGCACAATACAAAACTTTATTGGAGACACAATTTTTGTAGACAATAAACCAAATCTACCTACATAACTTTCTCTCCTGGCTGTGAATGTGCTTCTTGTTTTCTGCTTGAATCAGAGTTCACTTCATCTGCAACTGATGAAACTTCACAAGCTTTTTGGAGTGATGCTACAATGTTTTCCCCTGACACCTCATTACTAGCTGTGGTAGAACATAAATATATTAAAAAACAAATATAAACTCACGACCACTAAACCTTCTTCAGCACTGAGTAAATACTTTGAGAACAGCAGAAACTTGCAGATTCCCCACTATTTCACAAAAGTGTTTTCAGCCCTGCTTATATAGTTAAGGCACATTAAAGTCAGAATTTCACAGGGCATTTTTAGAATGTCAGACTGACAGTAAACATTTATTCTTGGCTAAGGGCTCAGACTTTGGACTCTACTTCATTGCAGGCCAAGAGCTGACCCCCTCTGCAGATCCACCAAGAGGAGCAAGGATGCAATAATGCAGGAAGATACACAACAGTTCTTATGCTTCTGAGTAGAACAATTGGGGAGGGAAAAAAAGACTACTCAACAGTAATACTACAGTTAAGCAAAAAGATACATGTGTATATTTGGGCAGAACTGCTCCTGAGACACATAGCAAGCCCCGAACTCTCCGCAAAGCAGAAGGGTCTGTCTTGTGCACAGTGCTAGAGTGCAATTCTATGCTTTCTCCCTCAACATAAAATGGTTCTTATTTTGCATGAGATACTGTCAGAATTGCTTGCTGGTTTGCTCTATAAAGTACTGGAATACTACCAGAGAGTCCTTAGTTTTTACTGTTAAAATTATCAGATGCTTGGTTCCAAAGAGTAAGACAATTTCACAGCCATAACAGCAAACACTGTTTTGTCTGAGACCATTAAACATACAAGTAACATCTCTACAGCGGGGAAATAAACTTAAATTAGCAACCCAGAGATAAGCTTTCCCATTTTGCTCTGTTTCCATGAAATGAACTTATTCAACAGTCAGTACCTTACCCATTTCCTCCTGCTTTTCATTATGAGTCTCCGAGATGCTTCTAGTTCCTTCTTTAACAATCGTCAAAATCTGTTGGAGCTGTTCTTGTGTTAAACACACCAAACTTGTGAAGTCTTCAGCTGACACAGACGGGGTTTGAGGTTTCCGTTTAGCTTTTTTAACAGTGTTAGGATCCTCTGAATCAGGGTATCTGTTTGTGCCATCTCTTTGGAAAATCAAAGAGTGACCTTGAGTTCTGGCTTCATGTGAGGAGTATTTAGGAACTTGCAGTTTTTCACCTTTTGTCATTGATAAGCTCGATTCACTCCTTGGTTTTGCTACATTTTCCTGCTTGATACAAGCATTTTGTGATGACCGCAGGACATGCCCAGTGTGCCTTGTTCTCAGTGCCTGTTTAGGTGCTTTGGCTTTATTCCCCATCTGTTAAAGCAAAAAGATTTCACCATATATTAAATAAGGAAATAAAACTGTATTTATAACAAATGAAAACTAGATTGAAGCAAAAAGTAAAATAAGTGTAATTTTTCTTCTCTGTTTCATCAATATAAACTAACTCTATAAGCTAATGAAATATCTCAATGAGTACCAGGAATACTCTGGAAGACAACACAGCACTTGAATTTGAATAATTCAAAACGACAGTAAGAATAACAACTTTATTTAGCATGATATTAAAAGAATTAATAAACCTTAATTGTGCTTTACTTTGGTGTCTCTGAAGCCTGCTGAATGTGAATCAGGTATATGTTTTACCATGCAGCCAGCATTATTTCCATCTTGATTTTTCATTCTGAACTAAAGTTTTATCCTTTCCAAGGTCCTTGGTGTACAATTGTAATTATTTCCTATGCATTAGGACTTTTTTCTGCTTTCTGTCCTTCCCAAACCCACTGCATTCCAGTTTACTCAGAGAGAGACAACCGGTATGACCAAACTGGACCTTAAATACTCTTTGGTCCCTATTTTACGAGAATTTCTTTAAGGTCTCTGAAATTTCTGACTTAGATGATTCCCTGTGCTGCTTTAACGTCTTGGCCAAGTAAACTAAAGCATTTTGCAAGGGTAAAAATAGTCACAGACCTCTGAATTCATCCTTTTTAACAGCTATTATGAACCTGAGAAATCACAGAATATCTCAAGTTAGAAGGGATCCATAAGTACATAATTCTTTTTCATAACATTGATTACAAGTATTTAGTTCAAATGAATTCTCAAATTTCTGCGTCGACAAATTAAGTAGTTAATCTGTGTATTCTAATAATTTTTTCCCCACTTACCTTCATTGCAGGCTTTGATTTGTCTTTTGGGAAACAAACACAAACATATGAAAGAAGTATTTAATGACAACTTCCTCCTGAAAAACAATCTTGAGAAATTAGTAAACTGTTACATTCATCTCATTTATGTAGGTTGGGGAAAAGAACTTTCCCCATAACATCTGCCCTGATTATTTTAGGTTTTTTTTTAATTTTTTTTTCCCATCAGAGTGGTGAGATGCATAATGTGGAACTCCAAAGCACTGGTTATGTGTTATTTTCTTTGACTTTTTTTCTGTATAAGAGAGAAGCATCTGTCTCCAGCAGCAGCTTAAGCTACTGCAGAATAATCCTGCTTTAGTCCCTAAGACTGTGAGCAGTGTTTGTTAGTGCAGAAAACTGAAATCACAACTAATACTATCTGATGCAATTTCTGATGTTCTATTCAAGGAAGTGCTGTTTGTGTCAGTGCATAAACAAGTTAATTTCTGGAGAAAACTGCTTGTTCAAGGCTAGTTCACAGTCCAAGGCAGTGCCTTATCTTGGAGCACTGTGGAATGGACACAGGCCCTGTGCAGCCAGCGATGCTAACGATGGCTGTAAAGCACAAAAGCTGTAGCAGAAACAGCTCTGCTCTTTCAGAGGCGTTGCAGGGTTTGTTACCAGTACACTGATATTCCGTCCTGATTCAAAACACCACATAAAGCTTCGTTAAACAGCTGTCTGGTAGATGCAGAAAATGAAATATAATTTACAGGGCATTAAATGAAGAATTTCTGTATCCTGGCTATGTAGAACAGCTAGCGAAAGTAGACTCGTATAGAAACGTATGTCCAACAAACCACAAAAATAGAATTTATTAACAGTTAATTAAGAATAGATACTGAAAAGTCTGTCTCAGATGGTAGAATGAGATTTGGCCTAAATAAACTGCTTACTGAAAATTAAAAATGTCAGCTGCCAAATACTGAAGCTGCTTTCAAGTAAAACGTGACTGTAATGATGAAATTCTGTGTCGATTAAGCAGAGTGTTACTAGGCCTCTTTTCCCCTGGTAAGTAACATGCTATAAAGTTACAGAAATTACCAAGTTATGCCAGTTGATACACAATAGCACTTTTATGAATAGGGAAGAGCTAAAGAGCCCAGACTATTTGCCACCTGTTCCCCAGCGGACAGACTACTCAGGACTTCATTACCACCCTGCTGTTCAGAATCAAGCTCCTGAGTAAGAGGACTTGTAAATTATAATGCACAAACATTCTTCCGAGCCTGAAAAATATTTCAATAATGCTGTGCTTCATGTTGCTTGGATCTTAGGTTTAACTTCAAGAAGCTTTAAAGATTACTTGAGATAAATGATTTAAAAAATACCAGAAGAGGCTAAAATTAGCCTAGGCTTTCCATCCAGCACTTCAGTTTCAAGCTTCAGTCCATCACTGCAAAATCAGAGAGAGAACCTGAAATATTAAGTAATCTGGTAATGGTATGATTTTTACATTAATAACAAAGACAATTTTACTTATTTATAACACAGTATTTACTATTGGTTCAGATGGTCCTTCACACCCCAAGCTTTCTGTGTTCTGAGAAGTTACTTAACATGGAGAAATCAATGTGTCTCAAAGGGAGTATATTTTAATTACTGATACTGAAAAAAATTGGATTTGCATGTTGCAAAGGTTGATACTGAAGGTGCCACTCCCCTACATAGATAATCTAAATATATATAGTTATACAAATGTCGCAAGAATTTAATCCTCCAAGAATACAAACTGTGCTACAAACAGCACCGAGCAGTCCCCCAGACTGACCACAAAGAGGGGCTGTGTTCTGGAAACAGAACACACACGCACAACAATGCGCCTATTCACGTGGAACACGCGTTATTAGAAGGGTTTATGGAACGAGGATAACGTGGCAGTGCTCAGGCGAAGTACCCGAACGCCCTTCTCCCTTCCGCGCGTGGGGAAACCCCACCAGGAGGATCAGTGTCCGAAGGAACACTAAACTTCAACCTTTCATCGAAAAAAGTAACACGAGTCGACAAACCCAGCGCTTCTGGCGCTCGCTCGGCCCTCCCGCGGGGCCCGGGCCGGGGTCACCGGAGCCGCCCCCGCGGCAGCCGCGCCCGGCCCCGCTTCGGGATGCGGGGAGCGCCATCACCGCCCGCGGAACGCGCTGTCACCAGTGTCCCGCCGTCCCGTGTCCTGCCGTCCCCAGTGTCCCGCTGTCCCCAGCGTCCCGCCGTCCCGTGTCCCGCCGTCCCCAGTGTCCAACCGCCCGCACCGCCTCCCACAGCCCTTGCCCAGGCGCTCCCGCGCCGCCAGCCCCGCCTGTCCCGCACTCCGCTCCCGGTGGCCCCGCCGCGCTGCGCTCCGCAGGGCCGGCCGGGCGTGCGGGGCCGGGGCCGCCGAGCTGGGAGCGCCTCCCGCCGCCAGCGCCGCTCCCTCCTCACCCCAGGTTCATGGCTGTGCCCGGCGGCCGCGGAGCAGCGCCGAGCCCCGCGCATCGCCCGCCCCGTCTCCGGGAGCCGCGGCCCCGCTGAAGGAGCCGGGCGGCGATTGGCTTCGGCGCGGCGGGATGTGCCAATGGGCTCCCGCAGCACTGCGGGGCCGCCCGGCCGGGAGTGCTGGGGGATGGAGTCCCGCGCCCTCCTGAAGCGGGATGGGGTCCCGCACCCTCCTCCCGAGGGATAGTTTCCCACACCCTCCTGCCTGGGGATGGGGTCCCGCACCCCTCCCGCGCCTGGGAGCGCCGCGGAGATGGAGCTCTCTCCGCACACTCTCCCCGGGGGATGGCGCCCCGCACATCCCTCGCGGCCGGGAGCGCCGGGGGACGGATGGAGTCCCGCACAGGCCCCGCCGCCTCTGGCCCCGCAGCAAGTGCCGGGCGATTATCGCCGGGCTCAATTTAGTAATGTATTTATTTATTTACTGGTGTGGTTTTGGCAAAGCGAACGGGACGGGAGAGGGGCGCGGGGCTGAAGGCGGGGGACGGGACGGTGTGTGGAGTCGCCGGGCCCTTGGCTGGCCCGCCCGGCGGGTGTTCCGCCGCAATGGCACGGGGACAGGAGGGAGGGCCGGCATTGAGGAGGGGTCCGAGGGCGGGGAGTGCCCGGGAGCGAACCAGCGGGGCCGGCCCTCGGAGGGCGCTTCCCGTCCCTCCCTCCCGCCGTGTCCCGCCCGGGGCTCGCCGCGGGTTGCGTTCTCCGGGCTGCGGGAGCGGTTCGTGCAGGGCGGTGCTGCCGAGCGCTGCGGTCCCGCCCGCGGCCATCGCCGCCAGTTCGGAGGGTTTCCCCACCGCGCTCCCAGACCATTTGTGATGCCCTTGAGGGGCGTTTTAGGAGCTGAATATTGAGCCCTGTTGCGTAGGTACAACTTCTGGGATAATGGGACCTGTAAACGTGAAAATGAAATGAATCGACATTTTGCCTCATTTTCAGGAAAAAAAAATTTTGGACTCATTTAAGGAGTACTTGTTTTATGTTAAAGAATATTGCCAGATTCATTAAAATGCTTCAGATCCGTTTAGATCTTTTACTATTGAAGATGACATTTAAGCTTAAGGCTTACTGAAATCCTTCATTTCAAAGGAGGTGAAGACCTTAAGACTTGAATCGTGTTGGTTCCAGGTGTGGTGAATTTCCTCTGGCCAAAGGTACCGCAGATCCAGGGCAGGGCCTCTGCTGTGTTCTCCAGCTGTGCTTACTCCGACTGACAGTAATACGAGTGTTGCCCTTTGGAGCTTACACGGAAAACAAATGAACAATAACAGAGAAATGGACAGGGAGGTGGAGTTTAAGGAGTACACGATCTCTGAACTGCTTTGTTTGTATTTTGACAAAATTAACATGGCAGTCATCAGATAAAATTATGTCTTTTTTTTTTTTTTTTTTTTTCTTTTTTCTTTTTTTACGAATATTGCTTCACAACTCTTTGGTAATTTTTGATTGCTACATCAGCTAGCAAGTCTTTGAAACTTTCTTTTTGGGACTAGAACAAGGGAGGAAAAGAAAGGAAAGCCAGGAGTTTTTCTCAGCAGTGCACTGCATCTGAAGTCCTGTGAAGCACAGAACATGCAAGGTAGATTGTTGGTAACTGCTGCCAGTTTTGGCTGCCTTCTATCACTGTCTCCAAGTCTCCTTGGGATGTCATCAAGAATAACCTCTGAAGATTAATTTGTCTATCTGGTATAGTGTAGGTTCATAATTAATTCCAGGAATTCAAATTTGTTAACAGTTATTCAAAACAAAAGAACACAACACATGCTTATCAAAGTGTTGAACAATGCTTTCCCACAACAATATCAGTATCTGATTCTGAAACATTAGGAAGGACATTGTCTGTTTGATTTGGATGAAATTTCGAACATGTGTCTCCTTATCTATTGCCCAACAATGGTAATTTTTAAAGTGTTCCATACAGCAACTTTGTATTTTTTATTACTAACTCGTTCCCAGAAATACTGCTTTAAGATACATCCTTTTCATTAATATGAGTGCATTTTTTTATTTATTAATTTTTTTATTTGATGGAGTACTAGTGGTTTTCATTTTCCCCAGATACTTGAGTTGTTTAGTATTCATATTTCTAACCTTCTGTGTACATATTTTAATCTTTATTTTTGTGGGGTCTGTTGGTATTCATAATCCCTTTCTAATTAACAGTGTTTATATAGCAACTAACTTAGTTCTGGTTATTTCCCTCAAAACAAAGTAAGGTGTTAAAAACCCCTCACCCTGACTCTTTCTTTCACCATTCTGCTCTTCTTGAACTTACTTCATTGAAATGTAGCATTGCCACATAGAGATTAAATGTGTTTGCTGTCGACAATCACCTCTTTGCCAGGGGAGGTACAAATGACTGAAGCCTTTTCTTTTTTTTCTAGACAGCTCGCAGTATCCACTGTCTCTCTCAAAACGCTGTGTCTGAAACAAGCAGCTCTTCACTTTCTGATTTCACCCCAGCTGCAGGTATCTGGTCACAGAGTGAGAAGACCTGTGAGATTTCAGCCCCTGCTTCACAATGGATTTCCTAAATAAATACGTTTCCATTATACCTGCTGCATTTTAAAGAATATAACCAGTCAGACCTGGCTCCTAATTTTTGTCTGAGACAGCAGGTGGCAATATAATTTCAAGCATCTCTTCAAAATTTTATCATAGAGAAAATCATCTTACAAGGACTATAAAAGAAGTTTCACAGTCCCTTTAGATTTCTTTCTTCTAATATTTTGCAAATCATCAGTGTTTGCTAGGCAAGTGTCACATTCTTTCAAAAAGCTGATATTAGTTGATGGATGGTTTCAGAACTTGGGGAAAAACACAATACTCTTGTGTTCTTTGTATACAAGTTAAGACCATCTGAAAACCGTGTTCTACGAATACGGAACGGGATGCTTCAAAACTGGCAAGTCTTTCAGGCATTTGATGAAGTACTGCACAAAGTAAAATTATTTGGGCAAATCAGCAGATTGTAGCTTGTGTAAAAGGACTTCTTACACTGTAAAAAATTATTGATTTCATTAATGCACACTTGGCTTTATGTTGTCACGAAGGTCTGATAAGTTCTTTTTTACTTTCAAACTACTTTGGAAATATCACGTGTCATTCCCACATTAATAGGCAGAATTCTGAAAATACTCAAAGTCCCTTAACTGAGGGGCAGTTTCACAAGGAGCCCCTGTATAATATTTACATAGTGTGAGTAGGACTGCAGCAAAGTATTTATTTATCAGAGCTGCGAAGGGGGATTCCTCTGTCCCCTGGCAGGCCGGTTACCCATCTTGCGCTGAAACGACACTGTGCACTAATGCTGATAGTACAATTTTAAGGCAGTCTATAAATTGGCATATTTTCTCAAATAAGTACAGAAATCTTATCTAGTGCACATGATGTAATTTAAAATGTTTTTTGAAAACCAAAAAAGGAGTCTTCAAAGATAACTCCTGTTCTGATACACATTTAAAAAAATACTTCTGGGTTTTTCACCCTTCGTTTGTTACTATTTTAAATCATGGGAATCTTCCAACATTAAGACAATTATTCTGTTTTATGTAAAGAGATTTGACATAGCTTGTGTCAGGTAGTAAAACTCCAGCCTTAACTGGTGATTTTATCTTCCCTTTCACTTCTTGTGAAATTAATTGCCTTCAACTGGCATATATGTTTGAAATACGTGACTATAGAATTTACATATTATCTTTAGACATTTTGGTATTTTGGACTCGAAGCTTTAGCCATGCATTCCAAACTCTAGCTGGATAATATATCCATTCATGGCAGTAGGGCTGATTGTATGGACTGTATTCTAACTTGCCGTGCTTCCATATTATAATTAACTTTACTTGTTTTATTTACTGATTCTTCTCTGCAGAATTTCATGGGAATATTAGAATCCAACACAATGGGCATGATAGTAGTTGAAGTGAAATATCTGAAGAAATCTAAAGATTATGTTTCCTGTTATTGCTTGTCCAAAAATATTCTTTAAAGTGCTAATGCCTTTAGAAAGGAGTGTAGAGGAGATAATACTTGTTTCTGTAATGCAAGGACTGTTGGAATGCTTGCATTACCAGGCTCTGTTTCATTTCCTGGTAATCACCAGCATTCCAAAGTCCTTGATTTATCATTCTAGAGGATGGAATAAAAATGCTTTCAGGCTACATGCATCTCTCATAAGCATCATGAAAGACTATACAAGCACTTCAATCATTCATTAATTGAACTTTTTAATCATATAAGCAAGGCAAGAGGATGAGATTTCAGTGGGAGGTAGGTGTTATGAAAGCCCCATCAGGTGTCTGTCTTGGTCTCCAGACACCTAAATACCATTAATATCTAGTCATAATTGACTTAAGAGAACAAGTCCTATTGATTTTTCAGTCACTTACACACTTGTGAAAACCCCAGTCAGAGTTGTTATATTTGTTCTCCAGGAGAATAAATGGATTGGCACAATGATTAAATTCAACATTGTTGGTGGTACCTTCTGGAAGCTGGAACAATGGGGGATTGGCTTGGGATTGGGTTTGTAAATGCATTTACAATACAAATGCAGCTGAGAGGGTCCCCTAAGAATACAATGCTTTGGGGCTTTTGTGTGGAACGTAGCCAGGTTTGTCTTTGGCATAGCTGCTGCATGGGTGGGTGTTTTTTAAATAGTTGAATATACTGCTAGTGTTGTCTGAGTCCATTAATTTCCAGTTTTTAACTCAATTTTGAAGAAAGGGATTCCCAAACCTTTTCAGAATAACATGGTTTTCATAGAAAGTGTCAGGCAGTCTACAGTGTCAGACAGAGATCATTATCCGTCCTCTTAATAATTGTATGTAGTTTCTCTGGCATATCCAGCCATTGCAGACATAGCAAAGTAAATCAGGAATGTCCTTAAGATTATTTAATTGTTCTTAATCCAGTCTAGTAGTTTAAATGATAGCGAAGCTGTGGACACAGGGGAGCAAACAGCAAATGCCTCCCAAGTGCTCTACAGGCGAAGGTTGAAATGGAAGTTACTGCTGAAGAACAGCAGCTCTCAAAGCTCTGAGAACACAAGTTCAAATTCATACTGAGTTCTCAGGTCTTCTGAAGTTAAATGGGAGACCTAAAAAGGTTTGGCTTTGCTTTCAATACATTTTAGGTAATGGAAATGAAAGGTTTTTGACTTGTTTTCTTGATTGCTTCCTGCAAAAGCAACACGATGAAGAGTAACTATCAACTTAATGCAATCAAATGCCAGCAGGAGATGGTGTTAATCTTTTGCTGGCACACTTGGCGATTAATGAAATGAACATATGATCTGTGTGCCAAATAAATTCAGTGCTGAAAGCAAACAAATTTTTTTCTTTCAAGAAAATAATTTGCTTTTTGATACTCCAGTTGTTGTAGGACTGCATGTTCTGATTTTAAACTATTAATCCAAACTGGAGCTTATATGATGCCCATAATTTAGAGTCTATATCTGATATCATAGATATCATGCCTACTGAGAAGTTTTTTAGCACTTGAATATTTCTAAAACAGGAATTCAGTTCCTGAAACCTGCCTTTTTGGCCAAGAAATGTGCAGCCCATGCATACCATGCTTTTATTCTCAGTGTGGGGGCATTGCACATTTCCTCCCTTCACCCTGATGGATTTAAATGATAGTTATGGTTGAGATTGTGTGCATAGGCATTGTCTTTGTAAAACCTGTTCTGTGGAAGACGATACCTTCATATTCTGATATATACACAGCTTAGACCACCAAGAAGAATGTAGAGAAAGTATATTGTTATTGCGTATGTGTTACTGAACAACATGGAAGTGGGAAGAGAAACTCAGGAGTAACCCCAAATTTCTGTCAATTGATGCCCACAGCAGTGTTTTCCTTCTGTAACCTCGACTCCACCGGTTTGCTGGGGCTGCAGCGAGGTCCATGGGTGGCAGAAATGGTTGTTGCTCCAGTGGAGCCACCCGGCATCAGAACAACAACAAGTCTTGCTTTCCAGCTGAGAGAAACCCTTCAAAGCATCTCAGGCTTTACAGCATTTGCCAAAAGTATTTCTGGAGTATTTTCTAGATTCGGGTGTCTCACGCACTGCTGTGAACGGTGCGTGCACCGTCATTTGGAGGAGCTGTGCAGAGATGACATATTTAACTGGGTTCTTCTTAAAGAAGCTACTGAAATAACATTTTTTGAAGCAAACGTTGCTTCAAAAAGACAAGTGTGCTTGCTGCATGTTTTTTGTGTGCACATGGCACTTTCAGATCGCTCACAGCTATAGATGGTTCCCATCACGGTCACTTCCCGTCCTCTTTCCTCACACGACAGTCTTAATTGAAAAAAATCCATCACAAAACTTATTTCCAAGTTTCTGTGACTAAAAGGGATTTATAAGTAGTGTTATGATAGAAGTGCTGCAAAGTGTAGAAACAGAACTTATTGCATGGTCAGGGAGAAGGTTATCAAGCAAAGAATGGGCTGTGATCTGAGTGAAGTACCCGAGTGGCTGCAGATTTTTACCAAGTTTTCTTTCTATATCCTTACTGGCAAAGGAAACCTCATGGTCTAATACTGTAATACACAGTGACTGTCACAACACAAGAGTCGAGTCATATTCCTTACAAATATATTCCCCATCAAATGCTGGGGAAGAACAAAGTTTGCATCAAAATAATGGTTATTTTCTGGAAACTCGATTAACATGTTAATTATATAATGCTAATATGTAGTGTCAAGTTTGGATTTTTTAAAAAAGCTAAATTACTAATGATCAACTTATTACGTGAGGATGTTCCTTCTGAATGATTTATGATATTTTTCCCTAAAAATATATTTTGATATAGTTTATAATAAAACACCATGAAAGCAAAGATTACCACTTAACATTTCATTTTTGTCAGGAAAGCATCTCCTGCAAAATACTTACAAATGAGTCTCTTCTGCAGTCTTGACTGAAATGCATTATGCAGAAATCTGACAACTGTTCAGTACAATTTGCAAGCTGCAGAGAATTCAAAATAGTCTTTGATGTCTAGGCAGAAATTCACTGTACAGCAGGGAGTTTGGGTTGGTTCTCTGCATTTTATCAGCCCATGTTGTGTTTAATTAAGACATGGCAAGCATTTCAGGATTAGCCTTTGACAGCTGAGAGGTTTTGCTCCAGGTTAATAAGCCTGATTTTTTTTTCCTCTCCCATTTTTGCTCTTCATAAAATTCCAATAGGCTGTCAAATCTTCTATTACTTTTCTTGAAGGAGCCTTCTTTTGGATAGAGATGTTGTATTGCCACGCTTCATGCGTGGTCACTGTCCCATGTGACCTGACTGGATTTTACTGCATAGCAGAAGCATTTAATGTAATAAAATTCGTATCTCACAGCAGTATAAAATAAATGTCTGATGTGAGGACTGCAGAAACTATCCTCACAAGAAATCAATTAATGTGGATTGGAACATACACAGATGAAAACTAAATAAAAAACTACAGAAACCTTAAGAACATCAGAAAAGAATAACCAAAGCAATTGAAACAGTACTGATGTTTATTTATACTTGTTATCAAACATTAATGATTATCATAAAACAGGGGAAAACCGTAGTATATCAAACACTAATAAAGTAGAACTATATTATACTTTAAAAATCAAAAATGTCATCTTAAAGAGACTAAAAATGTGCAGAGAAGAGAGTGAAAATAAAGTCCTCTGCATACCAAAAATGGATCAAGCCACTGAATTTTTCTGAGGAAGCACCTAGTCAGGTAATGTGCTTCCCTTTTTTATTCCGCTTCAATATACATATACTTTTGAAATGCAATGTATCTTTAGAAGAAAGTGTCCATAAATTGTTAAAACCCCCTAAGGTAAAAACAACTCTACCAATTAAATAGGATTGTTCATCAGGGCTTGGACAAATCATTATGCAGAGGATAAACTGGGAGAAAGCACTGAAACAATCAAAGTCAAGCCAGCTGCAGAAATAAAGAAGCAAATGATAGCTTCAGCAAATGAATGCCAGTGATTATATTTCCATCCCTTTGTATTATATTGTTTGTCTTCCTGGGGTAAGATTTAACTTATTCAAAGTCTGAACTGTTCTGATTGCCAGAACTTGGGCAAAGGGACTAGTCAGAAGAACCCCTGCGGGAAAGAAAAAGCTCCTGTTCACATTGTAATGGATCATATCTGAAAAGGGAAAGGTGTGTTTGGAGCTCCCGGGGCATCTTGGGCTCAGTTTTGACCCCCAAATTTCAGGGATTTCCGAGCAGCCTCCGCACCGAGCTGCATAGCTACCTCAGCCTGGGAAATGAGGCAGGGGAGGAAGGGGCACATTTTTTGGCAGAAAGTAAATGAAGCCCTGGAGCATCAGGAGAAAACAAACATCCTGAACAGCAGCATTAGTTAGAAATTGGTCAGCTTTGAGAAATCAACTATGCAGTGATTTGTACCTTCAAATGAAACTTAAAAAAAAAAAAAACCCAGAAGAGAAGATGATGGTCATTTTTCTTGCTTTAAGACAACCATATTAATTTATATAATTGGATATCCTATATGTCCATTTATTGTAACCTGGGAAGTGTTACAGGAGACTGTGCCTCCTGCTAAATTTAAGAATAAAAAGGCTTTTAGAATTGGAAATGTTTTGCTTTTATCCTTATGCCTTCTTTTTAACCTGTCCAAGCCTTGTTTCTAGCTGAAATAGAAAATACAGCATAATGGATGGAGATTTAACAAAAAAGAAAAGGATGACCTATGCTGATGTAACACTTTCTGTCATGTTTTGTTTGAGACTCCCATTCTGTCAAGTTTTCTAAGCAAAGCTCTTTATTTTTAATGTGCTTCTTAAACCAAGTTGGGCTTGAATGTGAATACATTTCAAAATAAGTTTAATAAATCTCAACCAATGCTACTTGCTGAGTATTGTCATTTTTGTTTGTGCTTTAGAATTTCTGAAGCTGTAAATTAGTTTAGATATAGTCCATATCAGTCTCTGAAGAGAATGTTAATTATATCTGTCAGTAATTGTTTTGCAGAAAATTGGGAGATTGGCCTGGATCTCTTGAATGGTTTATGATTCAATCCCACTTCATGAGTAAGCTTTGCCAACTGTTTTGTTTCTACCGTGAAAGCTTTATATATATGGGGGTGTGTGTATACACATACATATTAAATATATATATGGAGTTCTTGCAAGTATACTTACACAAAAATATAAGTATATACTGTATTGCTTTTCTGTTAGTTCTGAAAGCTCCATGCTGTTGAATTAGATAAGCTTGAATAGAAACAGATTGGGACACTAGTAATTCAGGATATGCTTTTTGAATAGGCAAAGGAGCTTTATTAAGAAAAGGAGATAAAAATGTTGTGCCATAGCTTTCAAAAATGTTCTGTGCTTCAAAGAAAAATACACTTATCTGGCCGCTACAAGATGAGACTGAACTTGGTGATGACAAGCGTGACAACAAATCATCGTGTTGCTCACTGGGGCTCAAGGCAGTCCCGTGTTCCTTCTGCAGTGGTTTTTCTGTCCTGCTCTAATGCCAGCAAACATCTGATAGCGCTGCTGCATTGTACTCTGGAACAAATGAAACCTGCCAGCCATTGTTCCACTGTCTACAAGGAATTGCTTCACACTTGCACGAATCTGGACTAGTTATAAAAAATTAGCAGTTTCTGAAAGGGTGTTGTATAATGTTATGACATACCTAGTTCGTTAATTGGGTGTGCTTTTACAACATGGGTAATTCAGAAGCACACACTATTGGATCATAGTCATAAGAATGAGTCAAATTCTGTTACTTTTATGTACACTAAATAGAAAATAACTTTGGTTTAAGGGGATTATTGCCAGACTAATGAAAGTTTCAGGAAAGGAATGTGCATCAGGAAAATTGCAAGTGAAGAGGCTGCAACACTGACACGGTAAGGATTATTTATGTTTCTAACAGTGATTAAAAATATATTCCCTGAAATTTTGTGTGATTATTCTTTGCCAGTTGTATGTTTGTGAGTGCATTTTGCTTATATTTTCGGAATTAAAATATAGAACTAGATAGTGTGTGCTATCTTATAGAGCTATAAGATGTGCTACTACTATCCTATCTGAAATGCCCCAATGGAATTTCCCAAGATAGCCTGTGAAACAGCCCTGTGGTCAGGAGCTGAAACACACTGATTGCTACACCTGAATAATTGGGGTGTGACCTTTTCCCTCCCTTCACTTTTTCATTTGCAAGACTGAACAGTATTAATGAACTATTTGATAGCGTTTTTCTTCAAATATGTTAAATTATGCCCTAGGTGACATCTCACTTTCAAGGCATGGACACTGCTCCTGTTTCCAGTCACACAGAAAAATGCAGTTTCATCTCATCTCTATGGCTACACGGCGTTATGCAGCATGACTTGAGAAATGGTAAGAGATGGGCTATTTCTTTTGATTTTAATTTTTTTCAAGGTAAATAAATCCTTTTGTTCAGTCTCAGAGAGAAGCAAAATACTGAAAATAATAGTATTAGAAAGACTGCATGGCTCTTCGTGTGTACGATATTTAACATTTCATAAATGATCTAACTAATTGGCAAATTGAAGGGCTGAAGCTTTGCACAAAAGCTGCTCTGAAAGGGATTCCTTACGCAGGCCTTGCTGTGTACCCATCACCGCTGGTAGCTCCAGTGTAGAAGGGCTTGTCTGGATGATCTCTCTCCCTTTATATAAATATATATGTAGAGAGAGAGAATATAGAGAAGGGGCCTGTTGTCTGTATGTCTTTTTTCACTTCCATTTCTTTCCTAAAAAAGGGGTTACCCTGTTTCCTTCTTTCACGCTGGGAAATTGACAATGCCATAGAACACTTCAGATCTTCCTGGATGACCTTTGTATACTTGTGAAGTTTTAATAAGCCAAATAATGCCTCCACGGAATTAAACTAAACTTTTAATGCCACCTGATGGGTCATGGAGGTCACAAAATGATGACACGTTTGGCTCTTGGTTTGGTGACTGAAAAGAAGATGATGTCTGTGACACTCAGGACTTTTTGTGGTGGGTACAAAATCAAAAGGGGGAAGAATAGGGTCAGTGGGACTGTTGACTGCCTGAAAGGCAGAAGTTGCTGAGCAACTAATTAGCAACTGATTTATGAGGGTTCCAAGCTTAAAATACATTTTATGGGTGTTTCAGAAACAGAGCGCTTTTTTTCTTTGTAAGAAGTATGATATGGATTGTGGCAATGAAGACTTTCTATTCCCTTTTCCATCTGTGTTCTGCATCCATCTGTCATCCTTCATCCCTGTTTAGATTGGAAATGTTCTGGATTTGTGCAGTGTTTGTATTTACAAACTAAACAGGCAATAGGAACAGAAGCTGTGAGACCTCCTGGTGTCATCACTTGGCAGTAGGACCCCTGGGACAAGAAAGAGGCTGTTTTTGTCACTGGAGTTGCTAAATTCTGGCATCTAATGCTTATCATGAAATAACTAAGGAAAAAAAAGCACAGTTCCACTCTGCTGTCCTAAGGACACCCCACTGCTGAATATTAACAGACTGTCCAAAGGATGGCTGGAAACAGCTGGCATCTGAGTGACCAGAATGATAACACTTCCTTAAACACAACACCCAGGCTCATCAATAAGTAGATTTTTCTTTTTTTCCTCAGATAATAAAGCCAAATGTCTGCTACTGCATATACATGCTCTATAGTCTTTGCTGAATCTTTAATTTGATACAAACTGGATTTTTTACTAAAATTACAGAAACATTTATTTTAGATTTAAAAGCACTATTCCAGTTTACTGCAAATTTATCCAGTTAGCTGTATCACAGCACTTTGGAGAGAAGAACCGTTCCTTTTTCCGAGAGAGATATCTATTTAAAATAAACAGTAATTTACATATACACTTACTCAAATTATGACTAACAAACAGGTTGAAACTGTGAATAAATGAACTGGGAAATTTAAAAATAGCTCTGAAGTATCCTTAGTGTATTCCTATAAAGTGTGATTGTATCAGCAGAGCAGCAGAGGCCAACCTGGTCATGACATGAATCTGCACTCTGAAAGGGCACCTTTTTTGTCCTAGTTTTTTTGAGTTCCAATTTTCAGTATCTGAACTTTTCAACTAGAAAGATGTAGCCTGATATTATTAGACATTGAAACATAGAATCATTTAGCTTAACAAAGACCATTTAAATCATTGTCGAGTCCAGCCATTAACTCCACACTGCCAGGGCCACGACCAACAGGTGCCCCTCAGTGCCACATCCCTGTGGCTTTTAAATCCCTCCAGGGATGGTGACTCCACCCCTTCCCTGGACTGCCCATTCCAGTGCTTGGCAACCCTGTCAGTGAAGATTTTCCCCCTCAAATCCCATCTAAACCTCCCCTGGTGCAACTGGTGGCTGTTTTCTCCTGTCCCATCACTTGTTACTGGGAGAAGAGCCCGACCCGCACCACCCACGGGTGGGTCCAGAGGGATGGGGGGGCTTTCTCATACAGCTGAGCCAGCTTTTATCCCCATGGTAAGAGGAAGAGTCTCCTTGGGTGTGTTAAAGGACGCAGTGAAGACTTTACCCCTTAATTCACCGCTGTGAATTCACCGTGTGTTGTCTGCCATGGCATGTGGAACTGGACTAAGAGCTGATCTGACTTAAAATCTTGTCTGGTGGGAAAACAGGGAGGAGGAATGGGAGGGCGTGTGAGTGTGTGTGAGTGTGTGAGTGAGTGTGTGTGAGTGTGTGTGTGTGTGTGAGAGTGAGTGTGTGTGTGTGAGTGTGTGTGTGAGTGTGTGTGTGTGTGTGAGTGAGTGTGTGAGAGTGTGTGCGCGCGCGCGTGTGTGTGTGAGCGTGTGTGTGTGAGTGTGTGTGTGTGTGTGTGTGTGTGTATGCAGTTTTCAGTGGATCACTCTCTCGATTCTCGCTGTACGGCCGTGGCAGTGGCTGTGTTGTCATCGCAGTGCAGCACCACAGATGAACGGGGGGCTCCCTGAGCAGATGGAGGGCAGGGACTGCTGAACCCTCATCGCTCCAGAAGTGGTTGTACCTCTCAGGTGTATCTGATTGTGCCCTCAGTTCTGTCATTGTGGAAGAGATTTTTTTTCCTGATAACAGTGATAAGATGAACTCTGGAAATGTCCCGTAAAGCAGGCACGGCAAAGACCAGCTAATTTGAGTGCTGCCAGACTAGAGCCTGCATCAGAACTTGATCGGCAGCATCACTGCACCGTAGATGAGGAAGCACTTCCTCAAAAGAAGTAGCTCCTTCCATGCTGATTCTGTTGTCAGATGACAGAAGACTGTGGTATAAATGGTTAAAAAAAAAAAACAAAACAAAGAACTGGAAAAGACACTTTAACTTCAGGAAAAATCTACATGTTTATAATCTATTTATTTAGGAATAAATTAAATTGTTCCTGTTCACTGGCATGATGAAACATTATTTTCTTGAAAGGGCTCCCCTTATAAAATAATATGCCTTTTTTTTTCGTGTGTAGCAAATGAAATCTCAGTGTGTTTTGCACTTAATTTGAGCCATCGCAAACTGTCGTACTAATTCCAGAGCATAATAAATATTTATTTATTTTAAAATTTGTATTACTTTTATCATGACAAAATAAGCAATCTTCAGCCATGCTACTCACCTAATTGAATGGCACGTGAAGTTAAGTTTCCAGTGGGCTCTATTTTGAGCACATTTATTCTCTCCTAACAACTCACACTCGGCACAGCACTTCCATCACCATCCCTTCCACCAAAAATAACACCTTTTGATAAATGAATGAGATTCACTTAGGCTATATTTTTACAACAAAAACTGTACAGCAGCATGTAAAAATGGAAGTGATGCTTCAGAAAATTTAAAATTTTTGGATAGCTTCCCTTCAAAATCAGAGCATGAGAAGAATGTGTCTTATGAAAAAGGGTGACAAAATATTGAGAAATTCTGTATTTGAAATGAATGAATCTTCAGTTTATGTTTCTCTAATAAAAAATAGCACTGATAGTGCTGCAATAGCTAGGGAACAGTCAATCCAGTTTTTGAGCATAGGAACCGTGCAACCTTGGGGATACTGGTCCGCCTTGAGTTCTACTATAAGAAGAGAACAGCAATCTCAGGGATAATACTGTCCCCTATTCCATTAAAAACTGGCTGCCAGACGTGACTGGTATAGGGATCATCCCTCTACTTGAAGTGCTGACCATTGCTGGAACTGGATTACTGAAAAGTACTTCATCAGTAACTCAGTAGCTCTCACTGGTGCTTCCAGTATCTAGTCCATAATCACAACCATAATTCCATTGCAATATGGGGTTCTTTTTGATCTACAAATGAAAATTGTCATTATTGCAGTACTTTATTCTGATCTTCTCCTCATCTCTCATTCATTTCTCCTTTAGTTTATTTTGTTCTACTTGCATGTGTCTTAGTCATTTCTACGCCTCTCGAAGTGTTCAACTTTCCAAGCTGATCTGCAAAAACCATCTCTAAGAAGCATGCTGATTATATGGGTGGGCTTGGTGACCACAGCGTAGATTTCCAATAGCAATATGCGGCTCTTGGATATTTTCTGTTCTGTATAAGAACGACATGATTTTGGAACCTCTCAATTTGAGTTTCCGTAGCATACAGGATTTGTCTTTTAATAACTCAGTGTAGGAGAACTGCAGTACCCCAACCGTCTGCTTTATGCTGAACTCTCCAAAGCAGCCAATTTTGTCTTCCAGAATGTGGCTGCAGCACATGCTGGGTGCTGATTACAAGTATTATCTTAAGAGAATCACTTCTCAATATTTAAGAAAATTACTCTTCTTTTAAAGGCATGCATTTGTGCTTTTATACTCCTGCTGGCTCGTTGCACCAGGAGGGCACTGACGAGAAGCATCCCTGAATTCCACAGCTGCCTTTGCTGCCACATTGTGTTTAGCAAACAAATTGGGAGGAGGGAGAGGGCTACAAAAAAATCAACAACCTGCAGCGTCTCAAGAAGCGAACAAAGGAAACCTGTGCTGTAGTGCAACCAGAGCGTGCAAGGGAGGAGTGGTGTGAGAAGGGCCTGAAAAGGGGATTCAAAGGTTCGAGGCCTTCAGGCCCCCCGATCTGCTTTGCAGAGGGCTCACGGGAGTCAAACGCAAGCAGGAGCCCTGCAAGGAGGAGTGTGCCCCGAGTATTCGCTGCCAGGCGTTCCCCCTTGCCCACTCCCCTCTGCTGGGAGCGGCTCTGACGTCACACCAGCCAGGAGTGTGTGCACGGGCGGTATTAGAGGTGTCCGGGATGCAGGGGGTTTGTGCGCACACAACCTGAGCTCACCTTCCATTCCTGAGTACCTGCTGCTATACCAAACCAAATCCTTTTTAAGCCTGATCTGCTTTCTTCACTTCTGTGCCTTATAATACATCGTGAATCACCATAATCTCTGCTCTGGAACGATACCACAGAAGGAAAGTGCTGTTTCCTCCACTAACAGAATTGTAAATAACTGTAAATCAAATAACTGTCGACTTCCAAAATACTTTATTTTCCCTAGTTATGCCTCCATGTTCCCATTTTTTTTTTCTTATTAAATATCACAAAGTAGTTTTGCTCAGATTACCTTTTATTTCTAAATTAACCCTTCTGTCTGTCCAGCACAGGCCATATGGCTGTTGAGGATCCTAAAATTGCAATTGTCCCATAACACCAAACCCATGAATCCAATTAGCTGCGTGAAAGAAGCAGGCAAAATGTTTCCAGAGAGATAAGGTTTGTGCAGAGAAGTAATATGTTTTCTTAGACCAATTGCTGTAGCTGCAAAATATTTCTGCTAATTTTCAAATGTGCTCCATGGCTGCCTGGTCAAGGTATTAGAAAAATTAATGCAGGAAATAAAAATATATTTTTGAAAATCCAAATACATCTAAATCAGGAGCAGAGAAATGTTATTTAAAATACTGCTGCTGTTACTACTGCCTCCTGTTTTATCCCAGTATCTCACTCATATTGAGGATGATCATATACAGCTCTCATACCACAGCAGTAGCACAGTCTGCTCAGGGATCAAGAAATCATGCTCTGTATTGTAGTCTGATCTTTCATGGTTTATAAAAGTCTTTTTAATTGAGCTATACCCAAGTGATTAATGCCTTCATCCTCCCCTTCACAGTGGCTGCTGCTGCTGCTGGAACATATGGTTTGCTGTCTGCCTTGTGCTATACATACTTGCTTTCCTACTGCCCTGAAGAATTCAGAAGGAATTCAGTACTGCATGGCAAAATACTCCTGGACTCAACATGAAAAATCTTGTGGCTTACCATCTATAGTTCACTTGTATATAGGTGTTTTACATCCTGAGGGAGCAAAAAATGGAAATAACCCTTTCCATTGTTTTTCTCTTCTCTATGGCTGATAAATTTGTAGAAATTTCGCATTGTTATTTCTTCCTCTAGCTAGTAATTTAACAAAAGAATTTTACCAGTACTTCTGTTTGTTCCTATTGCCTTATTTTTTTTCTGGGAATTCTGAATCTGCTTCTCAGCATTTCTGTATGGCCTCAGAATAGCTGATGGTTTTCTGCTGCTTTTTTTCACATCTGCCAAAAGAGTACTCAGTACTAATGGACTGACAGGAACATACATGTTTCTTCATCCTTAAAGGTGAGTGGAGGATAGAGCAACAACTGCTTATAGGCTTCATTTTTCTTCCTGTGTTTTCCAGTTTGTAATTTTTCAGCTGCTTCAAATAGGTTTTCTCCCCAAGATTATGTCTAAATGATAAAGAAGAAAAAGTATGTAGAAAATAAAGCATATTTAATCCATAACCAGAACTGATCAGAAGCAAAAATATTATTTATTTCTACCAGGCTTAAAGTTTGATGCTTTCTTGGTTTTGTTGGGTTTTTTTCTTTTTTTTTAAAGTAAAGTCAATTAAACAATGAGAAAGTTCACAAAAATGGACAAAAGAAATTAGTAATAGTCACACGTGGATTTTTTTTTCACTCGAAGCAATACTTTATCAAGTGATAGCAGGAAAAAAAAAAATCCTTGAATTTGCAAGGACTCTTGATGAGAGCCACCTCCTCCCTCATTGCACAGTCACACCTCAGGCACAGTCACGCTCCCAAATTGCATATGCTGAGTTTTGCAGTCCACTCAAAATAGAAGTGCCAGACTGACACGGAGGAATTCCTGTACATCACCAGCCATTTGGTACCTATTTGTAGGGAAATGTTATATAATGTCAAGCTGACAATTAAAAACATTTCTTTCTCTCTGTTTTAACCTGTGAACCTTCTCTTTTTAATTTTTTTCTATATAACTTAATAAAGAAAATGAAAGTCATTAGCTGAATTTAGTGTAGACCTCCATTATTGGTACATACACAAATTCTTCTGTTACAATATGGGGTTGTGTTTCTATCACTGAAGTCACACATTGCTGTTAGTCAGAAAGATAATCAACAAACTATGAGTGGAATAGGATGTAAAAGTGGGATTGGAGCAGAAACTCCTGGGGGAAGAATGCAGAAAAGGCACTTCATCTGCAATCATCAGTGCCAAAGGAAGCTTTTATTTAAGGCACATTTCAGGTTCTGTGGGGAACTTATTCTTGGGATGCTTCTGTAAGTCAGAGAATCAACCAGCAAGAAAGATTTTCACCTACAGTTACATTTCTGTTCGGAAGTTAAATGGGCTCAGGAAGCACTTCTTGGCATGGGAGCTTCCCTGTTAAATTGTTGGAACAGCACCTATCAAGTTTTGGACCCCACAGCCCCCTCTGTCCCAGCTCTCAGGCATGGTTTGGAAATTGGCATAAGTTTGTTCATGTTCCCAATAGGAAACCTACATTGCAATGTCCTATTTCGGGAGCTGAGAGAGTCCAGAGGCACAAATCCAGATAATGCTAAGCCATTTCTCCTTTATACCAGGGAGCTGTTCTGTAAAAATTTAATGACATGTGCTAACATTCATGTCGTTTCCAGGGCTGGTTCTGAAGAACAAAAATGAACGGGAAAAATACCATTACCCTGTTTAGTCCTAAAATGGTAAGATAAGGGGACATAACCTTTTGAAGTCAGATCCTCAAATGGTTACCGTGTTTTGCTCAAGTGTGGGAGAAGTCCTGAGGTTTTGCAAAGTCAGGTTAGAAGATAGTTGTCATAGAAATACCAAAGGATAATTATCATTGAAATATTGATAAAAGGATATTTTCAAACCTATGTTTAGCCTTTCTTCAATTTTAAAGAAAATAAATGAAATATTTGGAATGGGTTGTGCCATTAGTTATTCTGTGTCACAGCTCTGGCCAGAATCTCAATGACAAAATGGAAATCCAATGGTTTTGAGATCCTTTTGTAAGCACTCACTACAAAATGGGACAAGGAAGGTAAGACTACTTCAATGAAGATTCAGGAGTATGTGACAACTGTCTTGTTACTGAAATGTAGCATTCCTTAACATTGAACCTCAGGCTGTCCGTGAAGCAAAAACTGCATTGGTAAAGATAGAAATCTGATATTCTTGTGTTCTCTAGATGTTTGTTCAGGTTTTTTTTAACATAGTATAACTACAAACATGAACTACAAAAGTAGGAAAAGTGTTTTTTCTTAAAGGTCCCAGGACTTTGTAGTGAAGAATATTTCAAGATTGAGACAACCTAAGGCTTTGTATCATAGAATTTTTTTTTTTTTACTGGGGAACCTGTGGAGGTTTTTTCATGTTTTCATGCAAGAGTACCAAGGAGGAGTACAAGTGTATGTGTAAAAGTACCTAAAACCATCATGTAAATTGTCTAAAGTAATACATAAAATCAAACCGATTTAATTCCCCAGAAATGCATATTTTGTGTCATCTTATGAAGTATTATGAAGTGGATATAAAGTGTTGCCCTCTCAAACAGTAGTTCTATAAATTATCTTCAGTGTGTCTATGTAGAGTAAACGATGGAAGACTATCAAGCCTTCTTATTATAAATGTAACAGTTGTGTGAACCTCGTGCCTTCTGTGTCTTGTCAGTTATTAGCTAATTAACATTAGTGGGACTGGATTGGCCATCCATAGTCAGGCGCATTGTACTTTTCTCTGTTCTCTTGAATGCTCAACAGAACCCACGAGCACAAAAGCTGGGAAGCACCTGCAGGTTCACTGTCTGTTTTGAAACAGACACACAGGGCTAATGTTTTTAATTATTTTCACATTGTTCCTTAATTTATTTGATCTAGTGGGGAGCTATTCGTTGTGGAAATTTGATTCCATTTTGGGACTACTCTAGTGGATCGACTTTCCAGCCCCACCAAGCTTAGGCAGTCTGGTTCCTGCCCAAGCCCTTGCGCACGTGAATGTGATTAAGGCAGTAACGGAGGCCTCAGGACTCAGCTGTTTAAAATTGGAGATTGTGTTGCCAATAAAAGGTTCCCTTACTGAGCAATTGCCCTGTGGCTCTGTGGAGAGAAGGTGATGTGCTGGGGGTGAATGGTCCTAGAAGCCTTATTTTATTTGGAGCTGCCAGCTTGGCTGTAGAGGTCGAGATTGTGAGTAAGGGAAGGAGATGTTGGTTTCCTGCAGCTGCAGAATTGAGATGAGACCCTCGACTGCATTCAGGTGAGGTGCCTCATGTTGATGCTTATAAGTAAAGGTTTTAATATCTAGATTTGGCTTTCAGGAATAAGGTAGGCATTTGAAAGCTTAATCCTTACTGAAGAGTCTGTTGGACTTTAGCTCTGCAATGACTAAACCGATATAAGAAAAATTAATCAGCATCTAAGAGTTTACTGGTCAGCAGCTCTGTATAGTCACCTGTGCAGTAGTGGTAGCAGTGATGTGTCAAAACAGATCCAGCCAGGAAAGTAAAGGACCATTAATACAACTTTAGGTCTTAAAATATTAAATCTAATTCAGGTTGTTTAAGGTAGATTTACTGCATGCTACTAGGGCCACTGGAGTTTGAATTTTTCTAAGAAATAGTTCTAGGACTCTGAAATATATTGTAAAGCATTTCATTAGTACAGTACCAGAACTTTCATGGTTTTTAACATTTAGTTTATTTAAAAAGTAGACTGTTACATTCTGTTCCTGGTTGGGCTTTTGTAATAGGAAATGAAAGCTGAAGGCCATTCTGCCATGAGGGAAGCACAGAGGAACACATCAGGGCCAGGTTCAATGAATAAAGCTAAAATGTCTTTTCCTGGGTTTCTAAAGCACACACCTGCAACTGCTTGCTAGCAATTATGCAGCGGTGACTGAGTTCCATTTCTGTTTGTATCCCTGTTTTTTTTAAACAAGCCAAGCACTAAACAGCACACATCTTTGCTGCTGCTGAAGTGTTAGCAGCACTGGTAAGAAGAGAAGAAAGAGCTGGGAAGGATAAAGGGAGGCACAGGGCCTGAAGACAATAAGTAACATTATATGCCATTTTCAATTATTTATACTTAGAGTAACTAAACAGAGAAGTTATTATGTTTTATACTATTGTTTCTGAAATCACTATAGCATAAACCAGGGGAAATAACAGACTTGAAACTCTTCAATTGTTTTGGGCTTAACTTAGGGTCATTGAAACAAAAAAGGGTTTTGTCATTAATGACAATGGGTTTTTTACAGCTGCTTCTGATGAGAAAGCAAGAACAAGTATGAATATACTGCATTTTTAAGGTAGAAAACATCATAAGACAAACAAGAAAGCTTTCTCAGAAAACAAATAAACCGAAGTATGCTAGCCAAAAATGTTTGAAGATAGAAACTGTTGAAAAGTGTAAACCATATATATAGCATCACATGGCACTTTATAAAACAAATAGTAGTTTAAGTTTTACAACAGACTGCTTTCCTCCAACAGTTGGCTGAATGATATGGGAACTTCTTACAATGAAAAAAGTCAAAATGAAACCAAAAAAATCCCCCAAAGCTAGGAAAAAAGTAGTAGTTCAGTCACATGATCTGACTCTTCATGCTCAGTGGCACCCACCAAGGACAACACAGATGGTCCTGTGATTAGACTGAAATGAGAACTTCTATCAGCTTCAGAGAAGTCAGCCTTAAGGACTTACTATTGTCATTATCTTACCCCTTGGATTTGGATTCCAGCATTGCCTTGAATGTCAGGAATGAATATTATCCAAGGGTATGGATTATGTGACCCTGAGGGTCTTTGCATGGATGTTGTTTCTTTTAATACAATGAGTAGATCAGCTGTAAAATTCTTATTACTTTTTCCCCCTTCACTTGAAATGCACATTTTTCTAACAACTCTTTTTGAGCACAATTCAGCAAAATATTTTCCCCCACAAAGCTCTGCACCAAATGGTCTTGTCCACGGTGGGTATATTCTGTTCTTTGGCACTAGTAACACTGACAGTCCCCCTGCAGATGGGCTGTGATTAATTCTGCTGCAAAGTTTATTGAATGATAGCAGGCTTAATTCATTGCAATATTATTGCAGCCTTATGGTAACTCTCTGATGTCTTCCCACAGTGATTATTCCTTGGAAAGAGGATTCTTAGGCTACTGGTCTTCTGTTAGAATGCCCCTGGCTTTTGCCAGCTATCACAAGGCCCATAATCTTTGCCAGTGAATGAGTCACAAAACAGAAAAAGCAGAACCTGATGTTCCTTGTCTTTTCACATAGCCAGGGATGGTGTGACATGTTTTTTAAAAAACTGTCAGCAACTGACACCACTTAGAACAAAAGTCCTGTCATCATTAACAGTACCGAGATAGAATTGGATGTAGCAATATTGAGACAGGTCTGTAAGATATTCTTATTGCACACTGAATCCAAATTAAGCACCAAACTTCTGAAAATGGATACTTCTTGTGCTTTGAAGCATTCAGTGTAGTGACCCACATTTTATAGTGTTTATCCTTTTCCTTACTGATGCAGACTTGCGAACTCTTCAAGAATACTCTTGTGTTGCTTTTCAGATCAAGTGAATTTATTTGTATACAAAACCATGTCCTTTCTTGTCAATTTCTCCAGGAACAGATTTTCTGTCTTCATCTTTCATGGTTTTGTAACTATTTTAACAGAAATGTCTTCAAGTAAATGTGCAGATTTAAAAGCAACTGAAGTTTGCATTTTAATCATGGTTTATCCCATTACTTTGGACTTGGAAAATAAATACTTGCCCCCTATTGCAATTATAGGTGATGTAGACAGATGACAGCTGACTATTTCAACTGGCTTTAGATAACTCAAATACAGCAATGAAAGGATTATGCTAATTTTCAACACAATTGATTGAAATCAATTTGACTTGATATCGGGTTTAGTAGTAATTCCATGAAAGCTGTTCTTACCAGTAGTGTTTATATAGTGGCATTTATAGGTGCATAGTGGGCCAGAGAAATAAAATACAGATTGCAGCGAAACAACTACAGATCTCAAGTGCTTCTTCAAATCATTATTACAGCAATGACAGTAAGAAGAGGCAGATAATGTTTTTGAAATTCTCTGTAGGGGAAGGTGCATTGAAGCTAAGGAGTCAGTGCTTGTATACAGAACAATTAAATTAAAAAGAGAAGAGGAACTAAACTTCATTTCTTAGGATGAGAAGCCAATGATGTTTATAGAATCTTCTCTCACCGTCCTTAGCACAAAAGAGATAAAATCTCAGGAATAATTTTTAATGCAGTTTTCTGATGGAGGAAGGAGCTCCTGCTTTGCGTAGCAGCTAGTCTGCTTTGTTTCCCCTGCATACTGCTTTCTAAAAAATACAAATAAATATGGATGTCATCTTAATTTCTTTTACTTAAGACAAAATAGTTTTATATTTTCTTTTTTTCCCCCTGTATATGCATGTACAGATAATAATGGGTTTTTAGACATCATGTTCTTAAGCACCTGACTTTGACCATTTCTGGCCTTCAGGGACGAGAAAGCAATTCTGCCTCTGCAGTTTTACGCAGACATAGGTGTATTTTTAGGCTATTTGACAATGAGTAACACACTCCCAGACGTTTGCTGGGCGGGGAGCGGAGCCCACGGGCCGGCAGTGAACGGGCAGGGAGCGGCGCGGTGCGAAATCACGGGCGGGCAGTGCGGTGCGTGCGCTGCTGCCGCCGCCGCCGCCGCTGCTGCCCCCGGCGGCGGGCCGAGCCGCGGAGCCCGGCTCCTCGGGAATGCTGGGAATGTTGAGTCAGGGACGGGCAGCCCAGCCGGCCGGGCTCGCAGCTCGCTGACCGAGGGACGAGGGACAGGAGCACAAGATAATCCCCGACCGCAGCAGGTTCCCCCCTCGGGGGCTCCGCCCGCAGCCTCTCCCTCCGCGCACACGGCATGGCAGCTTAACGTGATGTTGTAAAATCCATGCGAGGACGAGAGACAGATGCAATGATTTGAAAGGTGAGAAGCTCAAACGAGAATATGGCTGTGATACATGACTGTAAATTATTTGCGATGAAGGGAATTGCTGTATATTGCTTCTTACAGCTGTCTGGTAGCTGGATCTGGAAATGAATTTGCAGAAAAGGCTTTTTAATATTGCTTTAGAAATCCATTGTAATAAATGGGACCAAGTGCACATCTTATTCTGGTAACAGAGTGCCTCTCCCTACAGAATTGTCAGCCAGAAACCTCTCTTGCAATTTCTATTAAAAGCAGCCATAGGAGTATCTTTTTTCATGCCAGTGTTTAATATTGTTGTTGTTAAAGTTTTCTATAATAGAACTGATGAGCTTTGGAAATTCTCAGCTTTATACCTAAATACTGGATAATGTTTGGTGTTTTAAAAACCGTGTCAGGAAAAAGGTGGGAGATTTCTGTTCCCTTCTAGTGGCTGGCAAATGGAAACAAACTAACAGGATATTATTTTGCAGTTATATAATTAAGGAGTACTTACTGGGGTCCCTCATTTATGATGCTGTGTGGTTTAATTTTTTTTTAAAAAAAAGATAATTTTAGGCTGGACAAGAATGCATATGATACAATCCACGTATATATTAATCAAGGATGCATACATATTTTTTTTCTGGGAGCACTATAGTAGTAATGTGATGGAGAAGGTGTTTTTTTTTTATTAGTGTGTGATTGATTTCTAGGCGGCTACCTGCTAAGCCCTCTGATGGATGGATGGGAATCTACTCCCTTAGCGGCGAATTGCTGTTTCCCCTTTGATGGACACGCCAGCCGACCGCTCGCATTGGCACATCCGAGCTCGTTGCACACGAGCACGGCCAATAAATGCAGCCAAGAGGAGGGCAAACCCTTCTCGTCAGGGTTAGTTTTCTGGTTGGCGTTTTCAGCCAGCGGTTTCGCTTGACTATTTGTTTGTTTGGGGTTAGTTTTATTTCCGATTCCCGGTCCTCTCGCCCCCGGTGCGTGTCCCGGGGGTCGCCCCTCCCGGCAGCCGCCCCGGGCGCAGGCCGCGCTGGCTCCCCCTGCCTCGGAGGGCGGGCAAGGGCGGCAGGTCCCCCCTCCAGCCCGGCGCTCCGTTCCCCTGCCAAGGGGAGGATGGAGCGGGTCGCCCTGCCCTGAGGGGAGATGCTGAGGGGATGCGCTGCCGCCCTCCTCCCGCCTCAGGGAATGGCAGAGCTCCAGGGCGTGGACGCAGGGCCCTTTTCCAGCCCCGGGGGCACTGGGGCTGTGCTCCCACCCTCACTGCTCGCCCTTGAGGGGGGAGAAAGCCCGATCTCCTTCCCGGCCCGGCTCGCCCGCGGGCGGCTGTGGCAGCGCAGCGCGTCCCCGCAGGGAGCCCTAAAGCCATCCCTCTGCCAGAGGGATTGCCTTGGATTCTCCCGGCTCTGTCCGCGGCTCCGCCGGTGCCGCCCCGCCNAATCCCCTTTTAGGGTCTGCCTTTTGTGTCATTAAATTAATCCGGTTCCGTTAGGGAATTTGTTTCTGGGGTAAAAGCTTTGTTACAGTTTCTTGATGGGAGGAAACTTAGAGCCCGAGCCTTGGCTTCGTGAGGGACCGCGCTGAGGGCGGCGCGTGAGAGTAACTGCGCGTCTCAGCGCTTGAAAAGAAACCATTCCATTACTGTTACTTTGTTTGAAAGCTCTGTGGGAACAAACAGCTTTCAAAGGTGAGTTAGCATTTTCGCTTTTCCTACAGGAATCTGGGGAAAAGGAGAGGCTTTCTGTCCTGTTAGCCAAGGGAACGTAATTTCTTTCTCCAAAGGATTCGTGAGCGAGGGCGGTCCCTGAGATTTTTGGCTGCCCAGCTTGGGTTAAAACTAATATTTAAACTGTGGAGGAACCCTGTGCTGTGTGTCTTACAAGCACACCCAGGGCGGGGTAGATCTTGCAGTCAAGAACTGAGAAATTTCTTATTTACTGCTTGAGTGCCTCATTATACCCTTTATCCTCTCTCTTGTGGTTTGGCTGCATTTGGAGGAGGCTCATCTCATGACCTCTTATTCTGTGGGTGTTTCCTCAACTCCCCCAACCCCCTGGCAGTCAGATAGTGATGGATGGCAGGGAAAGGTACAATAGCCTGTGCTGGTCCCCCCTCCTATTCCTTTCCTGCTCTGAAGGCTGTACAAGGTGCGGGCCATGTTCTCAGCAGCCACATATCAGGTAAACATATTCAACCACCTTAGAATGTCCAATATTTGTGATACTTAGAGAGTGAGCTATTCAGCATGCGTGTTTTTGAAAGAATGCTCAAGGTGATTTTTTTTGTTTTGTTTTGTTTTTTTGTTTGTTTGTTTTTGTGTGTTTTTTTTTTTTTTGCTTTAGAAAGATGATTCTTGCAGCCCTTTGAAGGATGACTAACAAAAAAGAGTGGGTTGTTCACCCCTTAAAGAGGGTGAGGCAATCAGCCTGTGTATCACTTCCAAAGACAACATATGCTCTCCCACCTGTATCTATTATGGTGTTTTTATATTTTCATCTGCTATGATGCATTTGTTATCTTCTCTGTTTAGTTTGTAATGCCTGGGAGATATATATATATGGAAATTGTCAGTCAGATCCACCTAGGAATATTACTGTGCTTTTTTTTTAAATTTTTTTTTTTATTAGTATTTTTGTAATGGGACTGCTCTTTTATCTGTGAGATTGTTTGCTGAGATTAGGATAGCTTTAAAATATTCTTGTGATTAAGTTTCACTTTTTGAGTGATCTTGTATGTATTCAGCAATGATGACCTAGCCTCCAGCTTATTTTGCAACATTAATGATGGCTTATATTTTCTGTGAAGTCCTGGAAGAAGGGTAAAAGTTGCTTTAAAGCAAAATGAGTTTATAATTTCTTTTTAAGGGTCATAGTTGGTCATCAGAAAATAGTGCTGGTTCTTTCAAGGGATAGTTTCCCAGGAAGAAAATGCAAAGGCATAATAGCAAAAACATCAGTTAAATATTTTCTGCAGCATTTTTTCTTTAATTAGTCACTTCCTAATGCATGTTTTAAAAGAAACAATCTTTTACAGTATTTCTGAAATCAAATGAAGTGGATTGTTATTATGAAGTTGGTTTGTTATTACTTGTGTGAGAGATGTGTTAAAAAGGCCAGCTATTTCCTTATTTCCTGGGAAAATGACTGCGGACTAGCTGTAGAGGTTCAAGAAAGTTTATAAACATGGATATCCAATGAATGTTTGTATAAGAAAATGTAAATGTCTGTTGAATTACATTGCTAGGGTAGTATTTAAGTTGTGTTTTTGCTTTCTTGGCTGTTGATCTCAGGGAGTTTTATGACTCCTTTAGTGATAGTGGGTTTTGCATACCCAGCTTTGGAATATCTGAAGTACCCAGGTGTGGTTTTTTTTTTTTGAATGATTGGAACAATTAGGAACATGAACCTCATCTCCTTTCAGAGGTGGTCTGTCAGGTGCTGAGCTCTGTCAAAGGAGAGAACAGTAGCCAATGTATTTTAGCACTTCACTGGATAAGGGGCTGTTACTGTCACACCGTTTTTGTTTACGCAGACCTGGAATTCCTGCATGATACTAGAAATGTAGACTTTGCCATGGCCAGTTTACATGTTTGGAAAGTTTGTACTACAATCTCTTTACTTTGTAATGGGAGTAATGAAGGAGAATTCTAGTGTCAGAATTTCTGTGCTTTTGGGAAAGTGGAAGAAATGTGTCTAAGAATTTGAGGAATACATCAGCTTCAAGTTGTGATTGGATGCGCAGGAGTCTTTGACATTTTGGATGTTTAGCAAAGCTGAAACTTTTCTGTGAAGTTTCCAGATTAGGTTCTTGAAAGGGGATACCAGCTTTCTAGACTAACTCTTCTGGACTATTTTAGAAGCTCCTTCTAAGACAATCTTGTAGACTGGCATTTGCTGGAAATGCTTTGGGCTACTTAACATGGAACTCCTTTAAGAACTGATGTACTTTTTATTTAGTTCAAGTACCCCATTTTCAGCAAATACTGTTTGCTTTTTTTGGTTTCTTGCTGCTTGTCCTGCTGATTTTCCTCTCCCTCTAACTGAAGTCGCAGTGCAGGTGTAGAATTTAGCAGCCAAATTCTACAGAAATCAAAGATTTTGAGATAAATTTTAGAGTTAAATCAATTTAAAAATCTCAGATTTTGTGGGAAATGCCATGGGATGATGAAAGGACTAAAAAGATTGTTGTATACATAAATATGTTGTATAGGTACATGTGAAAATGATGTGCTGTGGTTTCTGGGATTACTGCAGAGCTGAGGTGGGAAGTCACAAAAGAAAGCATTGGCTATAACGATTGGTTAGATATAATGTGCAGTTTATTTTGAAGGAAGAGAAAGCAATGTGACAAAAGTCTCTGCCATTTCTGAATTTAGTCCAAGAGACAACATGTTGCACTGGAGAGCATTAGTAATATGTGGGACTGTTTCCCTCCAAGTAAAAAGCTTGGATCACCTGGGATGGATGCTGACCTATTGGACATAATCTTCTACGTACATTGAAGCTAACAGAACACACTTTACTGTGCCCATACTCTTGGTTGCCCTGTTTGGCACCCATCTGGATTGTCTCATTGCAAAATGTAATAAATTGAATGGATTTGGAGACCACAGTACTTGAATTCTCAGGAGCTGATATTTCTGTATCAAATATGAGTTGAGTCCTGTTAGAAATTGTGCTGAAGCTTCTTCGGTTTTCACTCTTGTTATCTAAGCACTTTTCATGGTCAGTGAAATTAATTTACTGGTAATCTGCTAAGATACATATTTCATTATCCCAGTGGTATGTGCGATGTCTGAATCATTTGATAACTTTATAAAACAGCACAGGCCTGTTATTTCTGTGACGGTGTGGACTTACACTACAGAAACCTGTTTGTCTATTCTTTTCTTCAAAATGTATTGTTGTTGAAATACAGTTCTTGCCACTTATGTTCTTTGAACAATTCAGCTTAGTGAATAAATGACATGGCAAAGCATGGTTTTTTGTTGATGGATGTCAAATAATAGTGCCACAAATGGATACTCTCAGGGGCTTCTCTGGAGGTCAGTTTGCTGTGCAGGGCATGCGTATTTTGGATGGCTAAGTATTGGCAGTCATGATGAACTTGGGTTTTCATTTATAGACCTCATTTGAAATCTGCTCAGACACTGTTTTTCCTTAAGGAAAGCAGTTACAATAACATCTGTCATCAGCATCAGGTGTTGTCAGATGCCTGTGAGGACTTACTGCACGTGTGAGTTGGTGTGGTTGCGGTTGGCTAAGGTGCGTTCAGGGTCAGCACAAAGGTGAAAGGCTGGGCTGGCCCGAGAAATTGTTCATAGTCAACAACCAAATGGTTGGGGAGCTCTTCAGTGTTTTCTGTGATTAAATAAAAAGGTAATTCCTGAAGTGCAGTGCCTTCTAATAGTTCCAGGGTGCTGATTCTATGATGAATTGAGAGCTAATCTGCTAAATCACTTGAATCACTTTCAGAGCCTGTAAGTTCCTTGGAGAACTTTGATCTAATGTGGCTGAACCACAGCCAGTTTCTTTCTTTGGCATGATACTGAAACATGTGCGTGCTCATATCCTAGTGAAGAGAACAGAGAGGAGAGATGCTCTTCAGGCTTTTGAATTCTGATGGCTTCAAAGCATGCTGAATGCACAAATATATTCTTGTTTTACAATTTTCATTGTGCATATTACTATTCTAGAATGAAATAAATGTAGGATGCATAGTGGATACTTATGCTTGCTGAATATCCCAATATCCAAGTACTCTAAGAAAATGCTGGAGGCTACACAGGTAGTCCTAATACCTGATCCTGTGACTATTCTGTTGCTTTCTTATAACAATGGAATCTTTGTAGAAAAAGAGAAAAATACAGCTTTATCCTACAAATATGTAAGCCTGTGTTTAATAACATTCATGTGAGTAGCCTTAGTGAATTCAGTTGAAAATACTACATTGTGTGGGAGTATCTCTGATCATTTCTAAGATAGGTTGAAGAGTTTTAAATGTCTTAAAATGAAAAGTGTGACATTAATGTAAATGACAGAGTATTCTTAAACATACTTAATGTGAAAGTAGACAAATTTACAGGACTAACTATAAACTCAGTTTCCTTTTGTATTATTTTCAGTTCTGAGGTTTTCTCCCTAAAACAAATAATTGCAGTTTTTAATGTGTGTTTAACATATGTGTGTATTATCAGGTGAACAGCCTTGTGTTTTGAAGACTGTTGGTATAAATGCTGACAATACAGATGAACAATAGAAAGCACAAGACTGGGCTTCCAGTTTTTGGTAGGAGACTTTTAGGTTTTCTTAACTCATGCTTATTTTTAAGCTCTAGTTCTCAAAGATAATTCAGTCTGTAACAAAAACAGTTTTTCTGTAAACTGTTAGTCATTCAAGTTAGGTAAATGTTGGCAAAAGCAAAGCATAGTGTGCTACTCATTAAATACCATTTTTAACCATTCTGCAGAATGTCATATACTTTCACATTCTAATATTTTTTCCCAAAGTAGGCAATCTGAGTAAAAATTTAAGACATGATTTTTCTTGGTTTTTTTTTTGTTCATTAGTAGTCATTACACTGAAAGTACTATTTGTCTGGCTAGCTAGGTGCCTTAGATAATCCTTCACAAAATACTGGAGTTTATAAATGCAGGATTGTGTTGATAAATGGGATTTCTTATCTAGGAAGAAATAAGAGGCAAGTGATTAACAACTGCAGGATGGAAGGCACAATGATTGCTGACTAGGACACAGAATTTAGCACACAAAAGACACCTGCATACCTGCAAGGACACTAAAATGTTGGGAAAACTTACTCTGGGAAAACAAAATCTTGCCAAGCCTTTAGCAACATCTGTGTATCCTGAGGAGGTCATTTATGGCACAGGGAAGCTGAGAAAACTAAAAGAACTGAAGAGGTCCAAGCAGTGTTTTGGAATGTATGTGTTTCTATCCCTTATTACTTGTGATTCACACCATCCGTCCTCCCACCCACCAATAAAAAATAGGATCTCAAAGTTGCAGAGAGCAGATGGGCAGCAAAACATTGACACAGGGAACGTAGAGACTGGGAAGTTTGATCACTTAAAACTGAGCTGTTTTACCCTGCAGCTCTGAAACTCAATGCCACTGTTAATGCCGGTGTTCAATACTTGAAACAAGGGATGATGCTGAACATCCCTGCTTCTGTGGAGTGACCATTAAATCAGAAGGAACTTGGATAGTGAGAGATGCTCTGCACTGGAGTTTGTTGTGCAGGCTGTACTTGGTTGTGTTTGCCCAGGTTTGGCAGACATGCTGCCCTATAGTTTTTTATAAACAGTGTGTACTCTGGCAAAACAAAACTACATGTGATGATTCTGCCATTACTTGGCTTTAGAAGCCTTTTAAAAAAATACTCTATTTTCAGGTCCTTTAATGTTTTACACAATGTGAGAAAAATAAAATGAAACAAGTCTGAAATTTCTTGCCTCCCTTAAGCATCTTAGAAACCCCGGGGAGAGTTTTTGTCATGTGCAGGAAAAATTCCTTTTAATGGAAGTGTTAGATAAAATGTTAAGAATTGGAGTTTCAACATCAAAGAGAGGCCTAACTTAAAAGTTCCAAAATAGTGGAGGTGTCAGTTGGTGGAGTTTAAATATTACTTATGTTATTTAAAGCCCATTGCAAATTATTATGTTTTAAGAAAATTACAATGTCTCTAACATTGTAATAAAGAGTAGGATGCATTGAAAACAATGTACATCTCTTGAATTTTAGCCTTATTTTAAACCTGTGAAACCTGCATAAAAGAGTTAGAAGGATTGTTGACTCTTCTGTTAAATAAATTAGAGAATAATATAATTGACAGTCCTGATAATTTGTCACATCTGCTTGCTTTTCAAGATTTTTAATACTGCATTTTGAGCAAATATTTCAATTGCTGGAGTTTTCTGATTGCATGACAAGTATTAATCGCTGTCACTGCATGTGACAACTTTATTTTGTGACAGCTTTATTTTCCATATATGTCATTAGATGCATATAGAGCAGCTCTTCCCACTTATTCCTTCAAACACTATTTCTTCTGTATGAAACAGAAATGAAAGGCAGGCAGGTCTGATGAGCTATTTCTATGAGGTGGTAAATGCCAGTTTTCATCTTGCATTGATGGGAGTTCAGGGACATGACCAGCTTGTAAGATCAAAACTAACTTGATTTACAGCTACATATGTGCTATTTTTATAAGAAACTACAAGATTAATGTCTGTTGACTAGTAAAAAGCAAGTTATTGTGCAGACTGTAGTAAAACTTATTTACATTAGCAGTGCAGATGCTGGGCACTCTGAGGAACCTAAATGAAAATGTTGTTGCTTTTAAAGTTGTCATGTGTATTTTGTTTTTCAGACTTCTAAGGAATAGTACAGTAGTAGGAAGAAATGTGTTATGTGCTTAATCTGATAGGTCTGGTAAGCAGGAGATGAGAGTAATTTGCCCTTTCAGTAAAAACAATTCTGGTCTTGTACTAACCCCATACGAACCACAGTTTATCTTTTTGTTACTTTATTAAAAGATGTGCAGTGTTGCTCAGATTAATGAGGAAAGGAAGGATACTGTGCAAAATATTTTGGTTCTCTGTATCAAGTTTGCAGCAGCTTGCTGGGCTTTTTTTGTTTTGCATCAGCACAGATAACAGAAACATGCAGGGAAAAGCATATTCTCTCCTATGAGGATGTGTTGAGCCACTGTTAAAGCAGCTGAAAGCCCAGACAGACCAAAAGAATGTGCTAGAAATATTCCTGACTCTTGGTCACCACTTTTAGTACACATGTCCATGGACTTCTATGTACAGAAATGCTTTTTGTTGTGATAAGAGTATTTGAATGATTCCTTTATTTTAATAACATCTTTATTTTTTGCTAGGACATGTGTTTACGGAACAGATCTTTTTCCTAGTCTCCTTTTTGTGGTGTCTCAAAATACAGTCCTGGTGGAGGCATAGGAGCATTATCTTCTATGTTCATTTGTTTCTTCTATTTAGTCACTTTTGGTTTATATTTAGAGAGTTGTTTATTACTAAACAGTTTTAGACAGTTTGGAATCAGGTTGATAATTTCTGCACTTGGCTTTTGCTCTGTATTACTTGGGGAGGTTAGCTGGAAGGGAAAGGTTCCCTTAAAGCTTTTGGTACTGTTACAAATGTTTGAGCTCTTGGCTGAATGTTAATATTGGGCTGTAGTTGTGCAAAGCTATTAAGGATTTGGCTGATACCCAACCTTCCTGCTGACTAGGTGATTAAGGCTGGAGGAGGACACACTGCAAGTCTAAGTCATCCCTGAGCATATAAATGTGTGTAACCAGCGAAAGGCAGAACTTGGGGGGTTCTGTGTACACAGCATTTCAGGGAAATGTAATTATGTAAAATGTAGAAGCAATCATTTGGAAAGTAAATTGAGTGAGACAGACCTTCTATTAGCATCATATTGGGATCCTGTGTTGTAAGTCTCTGTAAAAATAGTCAAAAGTCAAGTAAAATACATTGTCAGAGACAAGCGATGTGGGTGATGTGAACCCATGAAGTTACTGTCTGTGAAGTGCAGGTGATCAGAAGGGGCGGAAGTGTGGAAAATCAGGTAAACTGAAGCTAGCTGATTTCATGCCAAGTCCCTCCTGATGTTCTATTTCTTTTTGGTTGACATTTTCAAGGCTGATGAGAGCATGGGCAGGGGGAGTGCCCAGTATCTGCCCCGCTGTTGATGCTTAATTTTCTGCATCCTAAAGGGATCCCTATGAAATATGGTTTTGTTTACAATGTAGAATATTAAAAGCACAATTTTAATTGGTAGTTTTGAAGTCATACATTACGTACACTAAAAAATGTTTCTTTTAAATAAGAAAACAATGAGTCAATTAGGCGAGCATCTGGAGGTTTTTCCCTAGTACTAAGCTGGTTTGGATTTTAAAACTCAAAGGAACCTTTTGTAGGAGAACACCTAAGTGGGTCTCTGGTCTGGCCCTACTGGACTGAATGTGGGTGACTGTCTCAGAAGTTTTTAAGGAGATATGATCTTCTTGAGTTGTCTTTTGTGCTGGTTACTGCAACATCTGCAGCTTCCAGGCTTGTATCAAGAGTGAGGGTTGATCTCTTGAGTTGTGGGTATACTGTTCTTGTCTTGGGTGAAAAATTGCTTGAGAGCAATAATAACCTCCTATATTAAAATAGCAATGTGAAATCAATTTAGTTTTCAAGATAGAGTGGGCAGGTGAAATATAGATGATTCCCAGTTCTACTGGAACAGCTCTGTTGGCTGGTTCTATGGGAAGATGAGAGAAGGGATCTCCTCTCCCTTTTCCTGCAGGCAGGAGACTGTGTGTGGCAATTGTTGAGGCCCTGAGGCTGATATTGCTTCTTCATGTCTCCAGTTGCTGATGTGTTGGGACACACAGTAAATCTTCCTGAAGCAAGGATATCTTAGAGGGCATGAGGGGTGATGCTATTGGACTGGCACTTGAGAATTAGGATAAGAAGCTGCATTGCCACAGTCACCGTGGTGAGATGTTTTTTTAATTGATTATTGCATTGAAGTTGAGATGTCAGAAAAGCTGCACCAGTTCTTTTGGTGAAACAAGCTGTGGGGCATCTCGTTAGTGATGGATGTTGTTCCAGGGAAGGTTCGAGGGGCTCTGAAATTGAAACTAAGACACTATTGAAAGCTTAAATCAACAGTATTTTATTACAAGAGATGGCCAAGTAAATGGGAAAACCTGAGAGAGAGGGGGAGGGAAAAGAATAAAGCCCTACATATCACCTAACGTGCCCAAGGTGTTATGTGGTTGTCTCACCGACACCTTTTACCTGCTTTTTGGGTGATGTCTCACCTGGGCAGGTGTGGCCTGTACTGCCCAGTGAGAGACCTTCAGTCCCTTCCCCTGTTGTGTAAGGGCTTTCCTTCTGCCTTCTGCACATGTGTGAGTCCATTGGAATTTCCTTGCACCTGTGTGGTATATCCAAGGGGGTCCCTCTTAAATGGGTCTGGGGGCTTACTTCATCACCCTCCTCTTCACTTTCTCCTCCAAATGCCCTCTAAGGCCCATCAGCTAACGGTGAGGGCCAAATTAATTTTAGTTTATACAAAGAATTTCCTCTGAGGACAAAGTTCTTGCTTATCAGCACTTGTTTTCCCATGGCTTGGCAGGAAAAGAATAAATTTCTCACAGGTGACTGGGCCAAACACAGACCAAAAACAATCAACATCTAATCCATCCCATATACAGATGTCAGCTGAAAAGAGGGGCAGTTCTCTACACTGGTGTTGAGATGTCAAAATAGGATCATGTAAGTGAACAAGTTACATCTCGTTCCTTTATATCTGTGTGCTTTGGGTCTGAATTCTGGAAGCTTGGAGAGGTTTTAATGGCTCAAAAAGTTGGATCAGGCTTTTGCACCTAAAAATGGGAAAAGTGAAAACAGGAATGGCCACTGTTGAGTAATAGTAGTTGAAACAGGCTGAAAACATCTCAGCTAATTCAGATGCTGGTAACTCAAATGAAACAAAAATGCCTTAGGACTATGCTGGCTCTTAAACTCCATGAAAACACAGCGTAGAGCAAGAAATTCTTGGAACTTCCATAAAAGCCGTGTGGAATATGGTTGTGTGGGATAAGTGGCCAGAGGAGAACTTGATGTGCTGCTTGTTTGCTGACATCATTAGCGTCTGTAATGTTTTATGCTAATATTGCTGGTGTGGGTTTAATATACTAGAGCTTATTAATAAATAGGACAATTAATTATCCTTCTGCCTGCCCCTGCATCAACACTTTTCATGGCAGATGTAGAACAGATGTTTTAAAACACTGGGAATAATGTATCTATACATAATGAGGATGCCTTGAGGGAATGGCTAAAAATTACTGGATTTGATTGAATCCAACTTTTGTTCTTTTTGTGGATACCATTGAAATAAATGGTACTAGAACTGGTCGATGACCACCAATTTAATTAGTATCACAAATTTATTGAAATGGTCATATTTTTTTTAAAAAAAATCAGGAGGCCTTCTGAATCCTAAGGTCTTACCTTATGCTTATTTGTATGCCATGTAAAGTGAATAAACTTACTCTTGCTAAATGTATAATGATGGTACTGAAGAATTTGAAAATGGAGCATTGGTCTACAACTATGTCTTGTTTGGTTAAATAAGTTACAAAGCAATAAAAAAAAAGGAAAGATAATTGTATTTCACAAACACTTCTTTTCTAAATAAAAACCTAGATTATTGTCATGGAACCTTCTCCTGAGAAGCCTATTGCCAACAAATACTAGCACACTAGTACTTAAACAAATGATAATGTGTCATAATACATTATAATTGTTTGTAGGGAAGTATTCACTCAAATTAGCTTCATTTTATTGTTAATTTTTCTTACAAAAATATGTTTTTACTGTTTACAGCCAAACTGTTTCCTTCATTTTTTTCCTATCCTAAACCCTCTGTGTTAATCCAAACAAAAATTAAGATCTCTGCTTATTTCCTTATTCTGTATTAATTAATATTAGAGAATACACAGAACTGCTGAATTGCTGATTTTATGCTGTTCTTTGAAAATGTAATATCTTAATTCTTAGGATACTTCTTAATGTCAACATATTTTTCCTTTATATAAATTATACGTAGTCATTTAAGTTCATTAATGTATCAGCTAAGGTATGTTTTTGGGCCCATGTTGTTCATTGCAACATAAAGCTTGTTAAACTAACTCAAAAATTTCTAGCCAGAAAGAAATGAGCAGTTTTCTTCCCTGTGAAATTAGTTTGAAAATACATTTTTGACTAGTCATCCCAAATACTGAATGTATTTTATTTTTGAGGTTATTACTTTAGGAAGTGAGTTACTTTATTGTATGATATATGGTGATTACTTGCGAATTTATTTTCCAAGATTAAAATGTTGTAATTTTTTTTTTTTCTCCAGGTCTGTCTTTGGAGGAAAATCAGATTTTTGCCTACTGGAAGAATGCAGTGAAACTGCCAATATTTCTAGCTGGAATTATAAATTTAATATTCAACTTTCGTGTTACTTATTTCTTTACTAAACAGTACCTCAAACTAGAAGAAAAATGTATGGAAGTGCAAGAACAATCAGCAACTTGGAAGGAAGTCCCTCCAGGTCTCCCCGCCTGCCGAGGTCCCCTCGCCTGGGCCACCGGCGAACGAACAGCGGGGGAGGAGGAGGAACAGGGAAGACGTTATCGATGGAGAACATCCAGTCCCTTAATGCAGCCTATGCAACATCTGGACCAATGTATCTGAGTGACCACGAAGGTGTAGCTTCTACTACTTTCCCAAAGGGCACAATGACTCTTGGAAGGGCTACAAACCGAGCTGTATATGGGGGTCGAGTCACAGCTATGGGCAGCAGTCCCAATATTGCCTCGGCTGGACTTTCGCACACGGATGTCCTTTCTTACACTGATCAGCATGGAGGTCTGACCACATCTTCTCACCACCACCACCATCAGGTCCCTTCTATGCTGAGACAGGTTAGAGATAGTACCATGTTAGACCTGCAGGCTCAGCTTAAGGATCTACAGAGGGAGAATGATCTTCTCAGAAAAGAACTGGACATTAAGGACAGCAAGCTGGGATCTTCTATGAATAGCATCAAAACTTTCTGGAGTCCTGAGCTAAAGAAAGAACGAGTCTTGAGGAAAGAGGAAGCAGCCAGAATGTCAGTTCTTAAAGAACAAATGAGAGTTTCCCATGAAGAAAATCAGGTAAGTAATTCTGGAAGTTTCTTTCTGTTGATTTACAACTAAGCACTTGATGTTTTGCTTATGGTACTGTATCCTCTGCTGGAACAAGTCTGACATTTGCCCTAAGAATTGTATGTCTTGATCTGTCTACTTCTGGCTGCTAAACAGTAGGAAAGCACACTAATAAGAATCCAAATGCAGGTTATAATTCATGCAGCATTCTTTTACATTTTACCTGGAGGGAATGTTTCTCATTACCCTTTCTCTTATTTTTGACACTTTCTCTGTGAAGCAACAGCCTAAATATACCTGGCTCATTTACTTCTTCAGAAAAGGTTGCCATCTTTGCCAAAGTATAAATGAACATCCATAGGCATATTTTGTATGATCTGTACAGGGATTTAACAGTTCTAAAGTTAAAAGAAGATAAATCCCCATATGCAACTTTCTGTACTTCTGCCTTACAGAATGAAGTTGAATTTGTGTTTTCAGTAACATTTCAGAGACCTGTGTCTTATTTACAAGATGCTCTTTTTTCTATGTATTTTAAATACTTCTATTCATAACAGAATGTTATATTCCTAAAGTTATAAAATGAGTTAAGTATTTGAATCTGAATGAATATATCTATAAGGTCCAGCTTTGAGACACTATGATATATCACAAAGCGATACAAACCAGTGGCAAGCAATAGATTAAAAAAATTGTCATATTGCTGTCTCCACACACTTTTTGGCTGCTGGTTGGATTTTAAAACTGCTCCTTTTTAGACCATCTGTTAACTTTCCCTAGACAAAAACACAACCCTGTATTTCTCTCCCATCCAGATTCTACATCTAAACTTCTTTGCTGGCAGGCAGCAACAAGTGAAATTTTTCATTTCCTTCCAAGTTTGTGATTATTAGTGCTTCTCAGCAAACTTTCCACCTTTTAGGCATGTCATGAACCTGAATCTCTACAGAACTAACAAATGTTACCAGTTACTTCAGTGGGAAACTGGGTCATGATCAGGAATTCAGTGAATTGACTTATTACCTTCTTGTATAACTTTTGTATCCAATAATAGTTACTGAATATTTATTTATAGTAGGTGCACAGGGATGCTGCTAGAGCCAATATTACCAGAAAGATGTTTGATGGAGATTCTGCTATTCAAAAGCCTTATTGGTTAGATATTATAATTGTTTGAGTGTCACTTTAGTAGGAGGAATATTCTGATACTCTGTTCTGGTAGCCTTTCTTATGGAAATGTCAAATTAATAGCTCATATTGGCATTTGGAATCTGAATCTGGTATTTAGAGACTTTGTCACCTGCCAAAGTTCTTATACTTTTTCTCCCTAAAAGCTGTTTCCTCATCTTGAGGGGAAAGTAAATTAGGTCTGTTACTAGTTTTCCTATTCATTAATTTCTTAGAAGATCATATCTTTCTGACAAATGCTCTTATTTTCTTGTAAACGCAAACTTGACAAAAAGAATGTATTTCATCATACATACATATTTAATATGCATCCTTACTCCATAATAACCTAAAGACTGGGTAGCCCAGTGTTCCATTGCTGGCAATGTCCAAAGGGTCACAGAACAGGCCCAATATGCAGTGATATCCCCACCAGTGCTTTTTATGATCCAGCTACAGTTTCTTTGTGCTTAATAACTCGCAGTGGACTTGAGAGTTATTCTGGACCTATTTAAAATCCCAGTGTCCACACTCTTAGGGCAGTGAATCCCTCAGCTTAATGTATCTCTGAAGTTATGTCTGCAACTGTTTTTCATTTCATTTTGCACTACACGTAGCTGCTTTTGCTAGGATTTGCTGTTCTTGTACTGGAAGAAGCATTAAATAATTGATGTCTTGTGCCAGTCTCACTGCCACTTAATGATTTTACAGAGTACCATCATCACATCCCTCCCTCAGCAACTTCCCAGACAGCAGAATCAGCATGTGTGACAGTTTTTGTGAAGCAGTGACATTGTTTTTCAGACCTATTACATGGGATTTTTTTGAGGTGAGAAGACCAAAACAGCTTATGTTTTTGATAATACAGCTGTAAAATGAGTTGTGTTGATGTTGAAGCATTTGCCCTTTTGTTCTGTATGTCTCTCCCAAGACTTCCCAATGCTTAATTTGTTCTTGCTAGTTTTTGCTGATTTTTTTTCCTGTTACTGAGTACTGAGCTAATATTTTAATGGAAATATTTAACGTAGCTGAAGAATCTCACCCCTGATTGTGATCAGTTTAGATCCAAGCTTATTATGCATAAAGGTAGGATTATTTTCACTTGTGTATAACATTTAGCTCCCTGAATTTCATCTGCCAGCCTTTGACTATTTGCTTAGTCTTATAAATTCCTTCTTTGCATTTGGCAATGTCGGGAGGAAAATTAGTCATCTTTACTGTTCACCCTGTTCTTTGGGTTACTTAGAATGTGTCAGTCAGCACAAAGCCCAGCCACAGGTTCCAGCAAAATTCCATAGGGACCTCCTGTTGGTTTTGTGAGTTGGCCATGTGTTTCTGCTATTTCCTCTCTTGTAATCAAATATTTATGTATAAGAGGACCCATCCTCTCATCTAATTGCTGCTTGCTTTTCTTGTAAGCATTTGGAGAGGAACCTTTCTGAAGGAACGGCTTTGGAAGCCCAAGCTGGCTGTGTCAGCTTGTTTGCCAGTCTTACTTGTCCACATGGCTATTGATTCTTTCAAAAAACTAATTGAAATTAAAATTATCAAAAAGTTACGATTTTGAACACAAAAGAATGTGATGTGCTCTGTCACATCTATACTAAAAGTGGTCGATCTATCCTTGTGGGTCTGAGGTTTACCGGCTTACAAAACTTTCTTAAAAACTGAGGTTTTTCCTACTGAAACACTAAAAACTGTTTTCACATTGTCTGATGGAATTGACCCTGACTGGGCCTCTGAGTCTCAAAGCAAACCGTGGGAACTCCCAGGAGATTGGAGAAAGGCAAATCTATCTGCCTGTCAACAACAAAAAGAGTTAAATGAGAGAATAACGAGTGAATTATAAGTTTGATGGAAGCCGAGCCATGATGATGATGATAAGTTTGATATTGTTATTGTGGGTTCTGTAAAAACCTTGTAAAACACAAAGTAAACTGTAAACTGCATTATTTATATTTAAAAAAAAAAAAAAATTGGCTATTTCCAAGTATATGGGAAAGGCTAAAAAAAAATAGACTAACACCCAATATGGATTTGTCAAAAATATTTTCAAACAAATCTGATTTTCTTGGATGACAGAAAAACACTCCCGATGAATAAGGGAAAACCAATAATAACACTGATGTTAGGAAAACTTTATCTGTTGTTTCAGGAGATGTTCATTAGTGAGCTATTATAATTGCTGTTATATGGAGACTGATCTGATTGAAAGCCTACATCGAAGTGTAATTATCAGTGATTCGTGGTGAAATTGGAAGGATGTCTGGTAGGACCTGGTAGGGATCTGTCTTGTGTTCTGAAGGATGGATATGTATTATGCATCCAGACAATGTCAAGATGGGAAGGCTTAAAAACATGCTGGAAAATAGGATTATAAATGGAATCAAAATTGTGAAATAGTTTCAAATAGTAGGATGTTTCAACAGGAAAACTGATAAAAATTAAACCTTTTGGAAGCAGAAAGAGACCCATGAAGACTTTTATGGACAGTAACTTGGACTTTCCTGATTTTCTTTTGAAGGTTATTTTACTTCTGCAAGTGTATCTTTGAACACCTATTCTTTGATATTACAGACCAAATTTTGTCTTTCTGTTGTGCTTATTCTTTGTGATGTATTTTCTCACAGCACAATTAGTATCATTCTATATATGGATTGATATACCCAGAGGCAGGAAGTGCTCTGCATGTTTTTAACTATTGGAAGTGATTCTTCATCTTGGAGTCATCTGCTTGCAATGAATCAATCAGATTTTGCAGTTTTTCCCCCAGGTAGATTTTTATTCTCTCTAATGTGGTTTGAATGTATTGTATGGAAGAGTTAGTGTAGAAAGTTTCAGTGGAGAGCAGAAGGCTTGGAGGTGGAAAGCTCTGGGAAGTCACATTATTCAGCATTATCCATTTCCAGGATTGTTGCCTGTCTGTCAAAAAAAGAGGGAGAACTAATTTATTGTTTTGGATCTGGTTATAAGATGACATTCATATTTCTTGATTGATATGCTGCTTTTATGCCATTGCAGAAACTGAATTAGATTTATTGTGGCATTTTTTTAAACAGTAAACTCAATTGCAAAAAATAAAGCCCCTTTTATGTACTTAAAAAGTCATCATTTAATACTATATATGTAATACAAAATGGGCCACTGCATGCCATGAACAGTGACTCTTTTTCACTCATGATGTGGTTTTATGTTGGAAACAAGTGGTGAGCTTGATTCTTTCTTTTTTTACAGAAAACCAGGTACTTTTAATTAAATTAATGTGTCCTTTGAAAAAAATATTATAAATTTTGATGATCTTTTGAAGTTTAGTTCCTGTCCTGATCCTGCAGGAATTTACTTCTGATTAATGAGATGAGGAGAAAGGATAAAAAGGATAGTGAGCAGTTCCTCTGAGAGTTTTGAATACAAAATTGTTTCTTGACATTATTTTTATCTATCTGTAGCAATATGAATAACTCAGATGCTGCAATTAACAGAATAGAGCTGATAAAATAATCAGTAGATAAGGAAATGCGTATTCATGAATCCAGGACTGTGAGTAGCTACTCAATGTTATTTCACATGCTCTTCACTTCCACTTTGATTCATGACAAGTATCTAAATAGAACAGTGAAAGAAAATACAGCAAGAAATATTCTGGAATGTTTCCCTTCTTTGTTCTAACTTAACTATATTCCTAGCAAAACCTTGATCATGCTAAGGTATATGTTATTTCAAAAAAAAGTTCTCTTTTGAGGTATGTTGGTTGTGCCCATTGAAATTCTTAAGGTTTCATCATAGTGGAATATGCAGGGAGTTGCCAACAACTGGGTCTTTAGTGAGTTCCCAGATAAGCATTTTCTTCCTTAATATCTGTCAAAGTATGCACTTGATTACTGGTGGGAAAGGTGACCTCCCATTGTTCCTAAATACCAGATATGGTCTGAGGAGTGTTTTGGGTATAAATACCCTTCAGCCTGTCTCATTATGCAAATGTGCAAAACACCCCAGATTTTGAAGCTTATTGGGAATATCAATGAAGTACAAGGTTATGCACATAAGGTAAAACCAGTAACCTGAGGAATAGAAATATTCTGCTCAAGTTTTACTGTGCTACCCGAGGTATATTATCACATTATTAACCTAAGAAGAATTTAAAAAAAAAAAATTGGCCGGTTTTTAATAATGGTCTCTTTTCAAGAAAAAATATAAATTCAATACTTTCTAATTAAAATTTTAATGTAGTATTTATGACCAGTGAAAATCTCTTTGAAGGTAATTAGAATGGCTCTGTAAGGTCAGTATGTTCAGCTCATCCATTCACCTTATCTTCTGTTTTTCACTGCACTGTTGTCTCCTGCTTTCTTTATATTTTTTAAATATTTGTCTTGATCTGCATGCATACTTGTTGATTTTAACTTTATTTTGGATGTTTTCACTGTTTTCTTCATCTAAATTCACGTGCATTGATGGCAATTTAGGTAAGTGCAAAATATTTCTACCTTACTTTGTTTTTTAAATGTTACAAAGTGCTTAAGCTTTTAACCACATGGGATAGATCAAACACTCATCTCAATATGAAAGTATAATGAAATCAGTAGATTTTGAAAAAATACATAATGAAAGTAAGAATATTTCTGTGAAACGGGTAGAGACTAAAAGAGTAGGGCTGTTTTGCTGGGGAATGATGGTACAGAGTGACTGAGCTGTGCCAGAAGGGGTTGTGTTGCCATTTGTGCTGCTGTTACTGATGATGAGAAAAGGCTCCCAGCCCTGTGGTGGGGAGGAGAGAGAAGTGTGTAAGATCCAGAAGTGTTTAAGGGTGAACAGGGAAATGTAGTTAGGGTAAACATTTTTTCTTTTTTTTTTCTGTGCAATTTTTATATCTGAAAAAGCTTGGTAAATACTGAGCTAGAAAAAGAATAATAGGAATATGTCCCTGTAAGTGGGCAAGTACTTGTTTAGCCTTGACTGAAGCTTTTTGGTTTAGATAATAATACACGTATATATATTACAAGTAGAAACTAATAGTTTAAGGTGTATGAGCACTGTATGGTGCGTTAATGGTAATTTGGAAAGGATAGTAATAAATTATACTATTTTCTACATTTTTGAGATATAAAGAGATCTGAGGAAAGTAAACATTGATTTTTCTGTTTTTCAGTCTTTGAAAAAGATAAAATGCATGAATTGTAGTCTCTAGGATGCACTGGGTGTAACTCAGCTGAAGGACTATTTTTATGTTTAAAACGAAAGATACTTAATTCACCATGTTGGAAATGTAAAGTTGTTGAATATTGCAAAATAGCAACTTGATTTTTAAGTGCAGGATACAGGTCATTCTCAATGATGTCAGTACCCAAGCACTACCATGAAATTTCATTTGCCTTAGAATGAGTGTCCAAGAGTGAGTGGCAGTGAGTGTTCTTTGTGGAGAGGCATAGACAAGACCAGTCATATTTTGAGAAGAGGTGCAGAGACAGCAGGAACAGCACTGCAATAAAAGGTGCTTGGAGCTGTGTAGCGCTCTATAGCTTGGAATTGTGGTCTCATCAGCTTTGAGCATATTCCCATCCTTAGCTAATGTTTGATAGTGCACCCCTGAAATGCTACAAAAACTGCTGCGGTTCCTGCTGTGGATTTTTTATCCTGTGATGGTGCTGATCATTGCTGCATATAACACATACATGACGCATTTTCTGACGGGCTATAGGTTTCGTAGTTGATAGTTCAGCCCAATTTAGTAATTTAATCCTGTTTGTTAAATTTCCCTTGCAGTGGAAGGACACTTGCTGTCTCTGTTCCAGATGTGATGTGCTCTGAGCACAGTCCTGCTGTTCAGCACTGATGTGGTGTTGCTGTGAGGGTAAAACCCTTTGCACAGCAGCCAGGATTCTGATGGGGTCTCAGGGATGCCCGCTTCAGAAACATGTAGATCTAGCAGGGAATTAGTTGAGATAAAGCTACCTTGAAGTTATTCTTGCTTTGGGCTTGAAGCACTGCTTGAAGGTGTTCCTTCAGTCCATACCTCAGGTGTGGCAGCTGCTGCTTTCTGCTGCCTCCTGCCTTAGATTAGGGCTCAGTCCAGAGCAGGTATCCTAAAAGGGGCCTGAATGCTGTCAGAATGGCAAAAAGGGAGTGGGGAGAGAGGTAATCTTATTGTATATAAACTGTTTGGAGTTTTGTTGGAATTGGGTGGTATTGGATACATCACATAAGTAGTCAACTATTTGACAATGCAGGAACTTGTTTTGAAAGCAAGACTTACAAAGCATAAAGTCTCCTGAAGTGAACTAAACATTTAATCTTGTGAATAATGGAATTTCTCACAAGTATCATAGATAATACATCAAACATCATCCTTGGTGAGTTTCTTCCATGGATTGTAGTGGAGCCTGCAGTTTGAGAGGTTTCTTTAAAATATATTTTTATTTCTCTTAGCTTCTGTAAATTGGTTTCTTCCCTGCCTTTGAACCTTGAGGTCTTACGGCTAATGTGAAAAAAAAAAATAAAAATGCTGGAAATGACTCTTCAGAATTTTCCATCATCTAAAGTGAGGGAGAGAAAGGGAAGGAAGTACTGAAAGGAGTCATTCCTTTCTCATTGTACAGTTTTAGTCTTTATTAGTAAAATTTCAGACATTTTCCTCACTTTTACTCCTTTCATCTTGTATTTCCTGGGGGTTGTCATCAAATTCTCTACCAGGCAGTCGATAATGCCATATTCCATTAGCCTGCAATAGGGAACTCTGTCCTCCAGGCTGTTTCTGAAAAACACAACCCTTTTGGCTGTGCTGGAAAGCATTGTATTTATTTATTTTATATATGTATATAATTTAAAGATAAGCTTGCATGACACTTCTTAACCTTGCTCTGTTCTGATGTGTTTCTGAATTCAAAAGATGCGTTTCAGGCTGTTGTCAGGGTAAGGGCAGTGTTGTAGCAGTGACTGAAATTGGATCAATGGCCAACTGGTCTCTTGGGAATTTTTGCATGTCTGGGAGCTGTGCTTGGTTAATGTCATGCAGGGTCAGCTTTTGACTTTACCTGTCATTTGCTCTGTTCAAGGTGCCCAGAATTCCCTACTCTGGAACTATTTCTCTGGTGCCAGTGAGTCAGTTGTAAAAGCTGTCAGCTGCAAGATATTATTTGCCACTTGAGTTTATTGCTAGAGTATGTGTCAGCTGACTCAGTAAAGAAACCTGCATGCAGGAGCCCTTGGTATATTTTATAGAGGATGACTTTGGTTCCAATTGGATTGCCTGTGGCAGGAGCAAATAAATCTTTTGAATTTAGTAATTTTAGGATGTTTGGCTTGTGGGGTGGGGAAATGATTTTTATGTTTTGAATTTCCTTAAGCATCTGCCACAATATAGTTACTGCTCTTACTCTTGGTGTTGGAGGATGATATAAAAAGCTGGTAAAACAGATGTTAAAAGGAGGCAGTAGATTTCATGTGAAGCTCTCTTTGTACCCTGCAGGGAAAAGAATAAATGAAGTTTTAGCCAAAAGGAAAAATCCTAAGGCAAATCCATCTAAATATTTCAGTGTTAGAGACTCAGAGAGCACTGAGGTCTTGTAAGGTAATCTGTATTCCAGTTCCATCTATAATTGAGTGAGTGTGGGGTCTCTACCATGTGACTTTTCTGTAGAAGAAAAGCTAGGGTCAGCAGAAACTAGAGAGGAAGCATAACACACGTTGGGATGCAGCTTGTGAGGAGCAGCAAGCCCTAAAGCAAGGTCTGCTTTTCCAGCACATTCAAGTTTTCCGTTTAATTGACTACAGCATTAATTGTACAGAGTACAAGTCTGGCTGCAAAACCTGTTTGAATTGAAAAAAATCGCAGAGGCAGGCATTGTTTTGAAAATTAGATCCTTGATTTAAAATTAGTGTCTTGATTTAAAATGTGTGTTAAATGGTGTGATATTCCTGCTGGATGCACTAGAAGGTGGAGGTGAACTAGTGGGGGATATTTTAATCTTGCTATACCAAAGCATTAATACGATGTTTCAATCCAAGCTTGAAAAACATGGTTTGCAATCAACAGGTCCACAATAAAAGCTAACTAGTTTATTGTGTGTATATGTAATTGTGCATGTACATATACAGAAAAAATTAGACTCAGATTGGGATATTCAGAATGCTTTTTGCATTAAATTGATCATATTAAATTTCTTCTCTAAGTGACAGAAACTAAGCTCTATCTTGAGAGAAATCAAGATTCCCAATTGCCCTTTATTTAACAGCTAAAATTGTATTTCTTCCTCCATCACTCTGAAAATGCACCTACTTTTAAGCACAACTCTCTGGACTATGAAGTATGTGTTACCTATGTAAAAACTATTTAGGTTTATTCGGAGTTTGATGCTAACATAAATACATCTAGGTAGACATTATATTGTCTTATTTTGATATACATTGTAAAAACCCCAGATGAACCCACAGTCCTTTTCTATTTCTGATGGTTAATCCTGCTATGGGAATTACCATATACAATTTACAATTACACTGGAAAGATAGTACAGGATTCTGGAAGTCTGAAGTTCTTCCCCCCAAAAAAATTGTGTTCAGAAAAACAGTGGGTTGTGTGCTAGTGTGAAAGATTAGATGTTATTTTTATTAATTAGTTAAAACCCACCGCTTTTTCACATCACTCTCTTGTGGATAAAATTGATTTGTTTTAATATATTAGTATGTTTATTGTTCTATTTATAATATATGAATCATATAGTCTTTGTTTGGTTGAAATATGGAAGTGAATGAGCTGCATAATTGTGTAACTGTGTATGAATGATCTAGTCCTTTCCTTACACTTGGGAGATATTTTTGTCTTCAGATTCCCTAGTGCAGTTACAGAAGGAAGGAAGGAGGGGACTACAGAGTAGAAAACACAAAAGTTGCTTAAGAAAGCAAAACCAGTCATTCTTCATCCTCTTTGGGCAGCTCATCCCCTGAAGAGGGAGAACTGTCAGGATGAGAACTGGAGCAATTAGGCAGGAATATTTGTGATGGGCTTTTCCAACTGAATACACTGCGCCATCCTGACTTCAGGACTGCAACACTAACAAGCAGTTCTTTTTTTCTAGGACTAAATAATCATCTGTTTTTAATAATAATCTTAACAGATGAGGATTCTAAGTGCAGAAAAAAACCAGTTTTTAATGCAAAACCTGTAGTAAATATATGAATTTACTTTCATTTTATTGATTAACTCATTTTTCCCAGATGGTAGAAAATTCTGGAAAACACATAAGGGACTTACTGCTGTTTTTGTTTTTAATTCAGCTTGCAAAAGGCTACTGGCAGGACTGTGTATGATTAAGAAGAGTGAGTCAATTTGTATGAACTCCTTGTTTATACCACTTACACATCTTACACATTCAGTGTTACCCTGCCTTCCTTCTGTTGTGCTGTTCAGCATTTTCTCTGACTCCCAAATTCAAAGTCTACAGTGTCTTGAGGTAGTAACTCTGCATTCCAGAACGTGGTTCCTGACCTCCTTTTCCCAGATTCAAAAAGAATAACTGTGTTGATTCCTTGTTACTGCTTTGAATAGTGTGATCATCAAAAGCCATGTTTCCTTCTGTTTCACTGAGGAGAGGAAAACTGTACCAGGCATCACTCACATCTGAGAGGATAAAAAGCTTAGCTGTGAGGAGGTGTGAACAAAGGCAAGGTTTCCAGTTCCCCAGATATCTGTCCTCCCTTTTCCCACATTGCTGTGCTCCGTAAGTACATGGAGTGCTGTACTGCACTGCAGGATCATCAGTTTAAGTGAAACAAGCAGTCATTTGGGACATGGGCCTGCACATAATGGAGGACTTTGTCATTATTGCTAATCCATTAAAATGAACGTAACAGTTGGTAAAATATTGTTCAAATTTAAGGTGGTACTTTTTCCCCCATTAGCAACCTGGTGTCTGAACAAAATTGGTTTATGCTGCTTTCTTTACAGTTCAGGGAAGAGAACATCCCTTTCCTGATCATCTCCAGCAAGTCTTTCTTCTGAGGCAGAGCGAATTTATTTTCTCTAATAAATGAATGTGAGAAAATAGATGGTATCTGTACAAGTTGCTTAAATTGCTGCTTGAATGAATCTTCAGATTTGTAAATAATACAAATTATTTAAATACTGAAATCAGGCTTCACTTTTTTGGATGAAAAAACTTAAAATCTGCAGCTATAGTTGAGGAAAAGCTAAACCATTAGTAATTAAAGCCAGTAAGAAAAGTAACACCCTGCGAACAATTCAAAAGATGGTAACTGTTTTATAAAATAGCCACAGCTTGAAATGTTCCTTTGAGAACTATGAAGTGTAGTTGTTTAAGACTCTAAACAACATGCACTAGATGAACTTTTCTGTTATAAAATTATTCTGAAACTACGAAACTTTGTCCTTTAGATGTAAAGCAAGAAAACCCAAACAAAACCAGTAAAGGAGTAGTTTCCTTTTTAGAGCAAGAAGCTGTTCTGTCTTTGGGGAGGTTATTTCAGAAAGGAGATTTCCTGTAATATCAATTTGGATGAAGCTTTATTTCAAATAAGCTATTAATTTCTTTTGTGTATCAAGTAATTATACTGAAATAATTACTTATGCTTCCACAAACATATGTAAAACGAAGGAAAGAAGAAAGATGGGATTTTCAGGAGAACCCAGCAGTGGCTTTGGCAATTTACTCAACAATTCTAGTACCACTTTTCATAGCTTGCCAGGGTAGGTAACTACATGTTTTTGCAGGTCACAGTCCCCTTTACCAAGTTGCCATATAAGAATCCTAAGGAGAACAGAGCAGTTTGTGGTAAGTGCTGTAAAGAATAACTATGCATGTGCACATTTGCAGTACTGGTATTTTTAAATTCTGCCTACCCACAACTGCACGGTTAAACTTTGCATTTCAAATTGATAGTTCTTGCACATGAAGTAACTCTCCTGATCTGCCTATATGTTACTGAGATGATACAGCTTTTTCTTTTGATGTCTTTCCATTTTCTGCTGTTTTTCTTACAGATCCATTTGCTTCAGCAGCCTACTCTTTATCTAGCTATGTAGTACCTAAGCAATGAGATAAGTGAGTCTGAACAGTCTCCCTGGCTTTAGTAATGCCATTCTCTTTTAGTTTACATGTTCCTTTAATCTGGGCAAAACCTCAATGACACAGCAAACTAAAAGACCTTAGTCATGTTTCCTGTTACAAGTGGAGTGTTCTCTGTGCCGAATATTCTCTACTAGAATCTTTAAAATACTTCAGCTGTACTAAGTGTTTAAGAAACAAATGTTTTAGAGGTATCTGTATTTCTGAGAAGAGAATTGTGGGTCCTTAATTTCAGAAATAAAAAAGCCCTGTACAGTAGCTAAAGAAGTTTGTGCTCTGGTATGTGTTGGTATCTGAAATACTGGATAAATATACTACTTTTTGTTTATTTTGGGTTTAGCTTCTTGGATCTAGTGTAAATCTTTGTTTAGAAACCCTATTGGCGAAGGTTTCATAGTTTCTAAGCATATGAATTTCATCCCTGAATTGTTTTTTAGTATGGATCTCTGCCATCAAATAATTTGCCTTCGTCAATAACAGAAAAGTATTTTTATACTTTAGTGATGGTGGATTTGATTTTTCTAGTGTGAAATACCACCAGCTTTCCATCAGCTGAGACCATGATTCCCACTATTTTAGTTTCATGGCTTCTTGCTGTGCTGTAAGGGATTTCATGATTAAATATTAGCAAAACCAAGCTCAAATCTGACCTTTAAGACTACCATAAATTTTATTAAATAAATATTCCCATTTATCTTTTGCTAATATTATCCTATATTTGAAAGTTCAAAATTTAACTCTTTATAGTCATTGATTGCTAAAATATAAACCAGGAGGTTTCATATCAGTAGGACACAAGAACAGCAATTTGTGCCTAAAGGAGTTAAAGAAATACTTTTCTTGCTGTATCTGATTGCTTATTTTCAGTTGTAGCTGTTGATTTGGATTAATTCTGTAGAGTAATTCAGTGCCTTCAGAGTGAAACTGAAAAGCTGTTTTTTTCAGGCCCTTTTCTCTGGTGTTTGAGTTCCTAACTCTATGCTCAGTAGTGACCCAAATCAATTTGCAATTTTTTTTATGGCAATTCTGAACTAGTAAAAAAATGAAGTAAAGGTGGTGACCACTGATGCCATCTGGTAGGGGAAAAAGAGATTGAGCCAAAGAGCCCAACCAGTTCACAGGGAGTGGCATGCAAGTGGGGGAAAATTTTTTGTTGAGAAATCTCACTAATAACAATCAGAGGCTCAGTTTGGAATAGACTTGGAAGTCTGGCTATTAGGTAAATACCTGTACTTCATAGGTAATAAGCCCTATTTGGCATCAGAGCTATAGTCTAAATAATAATTCAGCCTAGATGTCACTTCAGCTTGTTTCAGTCCTCTGCCCAGCCTGTGGACGTACTGATGGATAAAGTGCTTGATAAGCTGTGTCTGCCCCTTACCCAAGTTGTTACTTAGATGTAATTAACTAGGTTTTCTGAGTGCATTTGTAGATTTATTCCAGGTTACGGGCTGTCCCTTTTCTTCTGTTCAAGGAGCGCAGAATGGCAGACTACCTTAATTTTACTGCAACCTCAAAAGCTTATCTAGCTTTCAGTTAATTTTTGATTTTAATTTAAAAAAATCCTTAATGTTGAATGAATAGATTTTCTCCCTTCAGAACCTGGGGTAATAAGTTCCACTTAGCTGAGGATGAGAAACCAAGAACTGAAAGGGAAATTGCAGTTAAAAAGGTGAAGTGAACTACCTTGCAAAAACTGAATGTGACAGAATTATGTTTACTAAAATGCCTGTTAACAGAAGCACTAAGAGAATTTGCATTTAAGAGTGCATAATGCATAGCTGGTGAAGTAATTAATAGTTGGAAGGTGCAATATTCATCACTAATTTGGTTTTTGATTACTTTGATCATTATCAGACCTGCCTTTTTATAGAATGGGTAAGCACAATAACTCCATAGGTATATTCTAATTTTTAGGCACCCAATGCTTTTCTATGTATTTGATTATTCTTGTGTGTAGAACCCATAATCACCAGTTGGTAAGGGAGCAGGAGTTCCCTTCCTGTTGTCAGCAGAATACATCTGTAATAGGTCAATTGTAGTTCCTATTAGTATGCTCTTTCTAGTCCTGTGAAATTTGTATTTGTGGTTGCAGTGACAAAGCTGTACTGTAATGACATCTCCCATTTAATTTTAACATCTGTATTAATGAACAGGCCAATAAAATTTTTCACAATATATTACTATATTTGTGTCCTTGACAGCAACAAAAAAAGCATACCTGTTCTCTCCGTAATTAGTTTGGAATATGCTATTCCACTGTGTAGTCTGACAGATGCAGGTCAGATTTGCCTGTATAGTAGGGGGGAATTTTTACCATATGGCTGTGATTATAAACTGGGACAAAGGAAAGGGTCTCTTGTACTGTTTTCCTCTTCCCATATATACACAATAGGGCCCTGAGAACCACAGTGCTCAAAGCTAACAAAAATTGGAAGGGAGAAAGAACCTTTTCTTTTGACATAAAAACTGCAGTGTGCCTTTTGCCACAGATGTTTTCTTATGAGCTTTTTTAGCCCGGCAGTGCCTGGCTACAAATATGTTCAATTCCTCTCTTTCCAATCAGGCTCAAGACCCAACTATTGGAAAAGCTATTTGATCTGATTTTCCTGGCCTGCAGGAAGTTGTTTTTGTCCAGGAATCTGAACAATATATTTAGCAAGCAATGTCAACACATGAATGAGTTTAATTAAAAATATTTAGTTGAAATACCAGTTTGTGGCTACTTATTTCTAATGGAAATTCATGCAGCAAGTTAAACTGGAAACTTTTCCCATAAATGAAACTACCATTACCCTTTATGGCATTTTCTTCAGGCAGTGGAACATAACACTTTAAAAATGGTGGCAAGAACGGACCATCTGTTGAAATTTTCAATATGCTGATAGGCATGTTTAATGGTTTCAATCAGAGAATGGCTATTTTTGGTTGACTAACTTTTCAGTTATGCCTGCGCAGAACTAGCTTTCCTCTTGATAATAGAATTCTGTCAATATTAATAAGTGCACAAATGTCTGTTATGGCTGCTGGTGTACATGTTGGATGCCTTTTCACAGCCTTTACAGCATCTCTCTCACTGTTCATATTGAGCCACTATGTTTTTTAAGTTGAAACACGAATATCTCAAAGAATGAGTGGCATATCATTACTTGCAATGAAATGAACCAAAATAATGAGATGTCTTCTGACACTTCGCAGAATGTCACAGAAGTGTGGAAGCACTTTTCTGAAGTCTGTTTGTTGAAATCCAGATTTACATTGACTATTTTGACTCCTACATATCTCTCATGCTCTTTGCTTCCATTAGCCGGTTGGAAGCCTTTGGCAATTCCAGCATCCTTCTTTGTGAGACTAAAAATATCTTGACACACGAAAGTACTTTGGAGACTGACTACTGCTTCCTTTCTTGGGGAAACCAGAAATCTCAGTGGCTTGGGGTTTTTTGTTTGGTCCTCCCACCTTTTGTGGCATACCCTGTTTTATTCTGTAAACTCTTAAGAGATGGAAGATCCTTTGTTGAAACTTCAAAGATTTTCCAATTTTGTGTGAGAATGCTAAGTTGTGATTTTTAAAATTTGCATGATTTCTCTGAGAAAACTTTGAATTAATGAACTAAAGCAAACTCTATAGACTTAGAGATTATAACAATTCAGTATTTTCTGATTGTTAATTTCACAGAAAAGGATTTAAAACACTCCCTTTGTTAGCACAACTTCCTGTCTCTTTATGTAGGGATAGATCTTTATACACAGGAAGAATAAACTAACATGGAAAACTTAAAACAACGGGAGAAACAGAAATTGTTTATATACATTCACCAATAGCATAACTGGAAAACAAAAATATTTCTGAAGTACAATTGAAATGTTATTTGTAAAAAAATGACAAAACCACAAAAAACTTGTGGAGGGAGTAAATTTTATATCCCTGAGTTTGCAACAGAAGAACTTCTTCGTGGCAGAGGCTGAAATAGTAAACTGTTCAAACAAGTAATTTATTTATTTATTTTTAAAAATCCATTGTTAGTTTTGACAGTGGAGAGATGGGATAAGAAGGCATTAGAAGGGAGGAAAAATGTAGCGTGTACACAGAAACAGCCAGAACTGCTGTTAGGATTTGGTACAGCCTCAGAGAGGTTTTCCTTGGGGTCTTCACTGTCAGTCCCAAATGTACAGGCCACTTCTTCTATTGTCAGATTTTGCCAAATCTGTCTTTGGGCAGATCAGATTCTCGAGGAGTTTAACCCAAACTGCTACAGCCACATTGTATTGACTTTTTAACATGGACTGGGGGGGAAGCGCCGAGGTTTGTTCCATGAAATGCTGGTTCCAGGTGAACGTGGCGCTGCATCTGCCCCAGCAGTGCAGGGAGAGCCAGCGGAGGGCACATGCTGAGGGAAAGGAATTTGGTCCTAAATGTCTGCTTTGTACTTTCAGAGAGATGCCAAGAAAGAATTATCTTGATTAATGCCAACCTCAGGTGTGCTGGAGACACAAGCAAACTCTAGGCTCGCCTCAGGGGAATATTAATTAGCACTAGCACACCTACTGTTCTGTCTTGAGAACTTAATTGCTTTAGCCCAGATGAGAACAGTGATTTATAAAACAGAATTTAATGACTGTATTAGAAAAATGGTTGTGAATGTGAGCATAAATTAATCCCTGGAGTAATTCCCTCTATAACATGAAGTACGGAATGTTTCTGCAGATCTAGTTTTATATCTCACATACTAATTTAACTCTCTTTTTACAAAATATTAATACAGTTTGAGTTATTTTTTAACACATACATAACTGACTTCTTCCAACATATTAGAGTAATATTACAATGTTCATTCGAACATTTCATTAGGTGGAGAAGGAGGTGTGTATTTGATGGGCCAAATCCCATGGTCCCCACTGGTTTCTCTGTGGTGAGGTCATGTCTACCACTAAGAAATTTTGCCACCTGAACTTTCGTTGCCTTTCAGCTGCCAGCTTTGCTGGGCTGCTGAGGCACGTTCATGCTTGGCTGCTCGTGCTGGTGCCTCTCCTGGCTGAGACACCACCCTGGCCAAGGCACCGCGCTGCATCCCTGGAGCACGGCCGGGAGGGCACCTTGCCAGCAGCTGAATGTCAGCTGAGGGCTCCTGTCATTTGTGAAGGTGGTTTCAGTGGAAGGACTGGATTTTTCCTGCTTCATTTGGAGATGCTGTGGAGGCATGACAAAAAGAAGGCAGTAGCTCACAGCAAAGATTGGCAGCAAAAGACCCATCTAAAATCTGAAAAGTGATCGTTCTGAGGTTGCCTTGCTTTAAAAGTGTACATAACATAATTACAAGAGCATTTATTTGTAAAAATTGAATTAAGAAATGAAAGTTGCCTTAGGTATTCTGTGCTATATTTTAGATGCATGCCTATAATTGAATTTACTATGCCCTGAGGCTGTATATCTTTCTTACTGTGCACTGTAGTCTGTGGCATAAATACATATATAGTTGAGGAATAACATCTCTGTCATTACTGAATGAATGTACGTTGAGAGATGAGGGCAATGGTGTAAAAATATTAATGAAACAATAAATACATTCAAAAAAATGAGTGAGTTGAAAAATTGTGAACAGGACTTTTTGTAACTTCTAAATATCTTTTGTAACTGCTGGTGCTTGCACTTTGCTAAGAGGAAAAAAACCCTAAATCTAATAGGAGGGCAAATTCTGAGTCCATCTGGAATGGGAACAGAGTCATGATAGTAAATATGGCAAGAAAGCAGGGGTGCATGTCTCTTCCTGTCTCTTCCTTCCTTGAACTGGAGTGAATGCTGCTCAAAAAATGCCACTGTTGACACAGGCAGTGCATTTTGATGTGCCTTTTCTTGACAGAGAAGAATGCTCTTTTAAAAATTAGTTGGTGCAAGCTTGTACTGAATGCTTTGAAGGGAGGTTGCAAAAATGCCTAAGGAAACTGAGAGCAAATCTGACTAAATTTAGTTGTTGAATTTGTGCTGTGAAATTCTTTTAAGGTCTTGCAAAATCCCATCCTAAAGTAAAACATAAGTTTTGGAAGTGATGCAATACATACTCTATAGCACTTAACCTTACACTGCTATGTTTGCATGACTGTGAAGTAACCAGGAGGAGAAAAGTTGGTAATTCATTGCATGTTGGACATTAGCAGTGTCTTGCTCATTTGCTGTTAAGATAATACTGAGAAAATATGACCCAGCTCTCCTTTTATGAATAAAAATGAAAACTTTCTTTAAAATTAAGAATCCAATTTTTTTTTTTTTCAAAAAGAAGTTTCTAGCTATCTTTTTAAAAGCTTTTATGCTGGTCTCCCTTATACTGGTGTTCTGAATCATCCTATAAAGACAATTCTGTAGGACTTCGCATTTCCTGTTTAGATATTTATAGATACATACTGTTTCTTCAAATATAAAGGCCTCTGCATACAGCAAGGAAGCATATTGGTATTATGTTAGTATGTGGGAATATAATACAGTAATATTTCAGTACAGTGTAGCACCAGTGGAAAGCTTATTCTTTGTTAACAGTCCAATTCATAAAAGAATCTACTGAAAGCCATATTTTTTAGTTCTATCTAAATATGAAGCATGGTAGATAGCATGTCAGTGTTAGTGTCTAAAAATCCCTTTCCTCCTGTAAATAATACTGTATTAGCACTACAGGTTCCTAAAATTCCTTTCCTGATGAGATTATTTTGCTCTATTTTTAATACACCCGTGTCAACTTTTTATTAAGAGTTATTAAAATGTTATTAAAATGCAGGTTATGCGCAAAAACCAGGGAAGAAATGGTAAGAGTGCCTCAGAAGTGAGAAATGGAGTTGTTTACTAATTTATGGTATTTACAGTATGCTTTAAAAGTAGACGCAATAAGAGGAAATGATTCAGACTCTGTAATGCTGAAGTGGCTGGAGAGTTAAATGCTCCTTTAGCTTTTACTTAACAGATTATGACCTAATTCATAGATTCATCTTCGTGGCAAAATTGAAATGGATCATTTTCAACTTCTGGTGCCAATTTTCAGTGTGCCAAATCAAACTATCTCCAGTCCTTTGCTTTCCAGCAAAACTACCATCTGCTTCACAAAGAAATGGGAAGGCTTGAAGTCCTGCAATTAAAATGGGCATTTTGACAGCAGTACGGCATTATTTTTATTGAACATTTATTTACTTAACAAAGTAGTATTCAGATTTGTCAATCAGCGCCCCATTGTGAAACGTGATATAAAGCCCATAGGAAAAGACAGCTGCTAAGAAATATTTAGATTTTCTTGGACAGATTGGAGACAAAATATTTTTGGCAAATTAAGAATTTTTTGGTTACATTTTTTGCTGCAGATTTGATGCAATGACAGCACCATCATCTTCCAGTGTTTGACTCGCAAGGGTTTTACTTGTTGGTTTCTCTTTATATTTTCCCTATATCTTCTCTTTTGAGAGACTCACAGGCTGTTCTGTATGTGTGCAGGTGTAAAAAAATTGTCACTTTGTTTGTGCTCAAACTTTTTACCTTGACTCTGTGTATTCCCTGCTCCCACCTTGCTTTCCCTGCTGTGTCTTTTTGATGCCTCTTTTTAGGTCCAGCTTTTCTACGCCTGTTGTATTATTTCCCGCTAGGCTTATTATTTCTCAGTGAGCTTCTATCTGTAAGTCCACTCTATAGGTAATATCTCTTTTTCATCATCTATTTTTGGTGCTTAGTGACAGTTGTCTGGTTTCAGTTCCTTACCATTCTTTCTTCGGTGCTTTCTCCCAGCTCTTGTCGTGCTTTTTGCCTCACAATGTCCCACATGGGTTTTGTGCCCGAGGTTGCCTATTCAGCTGGAGAATGTGCCTTTGTGCCCATCTGAGCAAACAGGAGGGTTTGCTTAATGAGTTTTGACTTGTTTTTGGTGGCATCATCTCCTTTCTATTGCCATCACTTCCTCCGTGAATTACAAAGTAAGAGTGTTTGCAAAAACAAACTTCTGGAAGTGAAGGAATGGAAACTGTTTGATAGTATGCCTGCTGGTTTCTCTTGTCTTAGTTTTGGTTTTGCTGCCTTAACATTCCACTGCGCGTTTGTATGAGGAGGGAAGGAGGCAGGAGTATCGTGTCCTTGGAATGACAGTAGAGGTAGGCTGTGTTTTGTGTGCAGCTTAAAAATAATTATTATGAGCCAACAGAAGTGTGTTACTGAATGTTGAGAGAAATAGTGTGACAGCAGAAAGAAAAAAGATGAAACAGATGTACCATATGTTACTGTGTGCATGTTTTCTATAATAAAACCATGAGGCATGCAAGAATAATAAAGAAAATTTTTTTTCTTTTTAAAAGGCTTGGGGAAAGCCTCAAATTTATATTTCAGAATCATTCAGAGGAACTGTCGTTAGGTTTGAGCATAAAGGGTATTGTATTGAAATCACTGATGATTTTTTTCTGTGCTTTCTGGCAGCTGGGATGGGCCTAAAAGAAGTGTTTAATTTTTTTTTATTTTTTTTTTAAAGAAGGTAGAGTGATGGCTGATCAATGCTTCCATCTCTTGATTTCTTGGAAATCTTTTACATTTCAATGGAGTTTGGATTTCAGTACATATAAAAAAAACCCAAAACATTCCAGAACAAAGCCAACCCAGCTCTCCCTGGAATATCAGCAACAGGGTTTTTTGGTTTTTTTTTCCAATATGTATTCACCACATTTTAATACTCTAGACTGAGACTAAAGCTGCTCCCTGTAACTATTCCCATCACTGCTTTATTGGATGGCCTCTTGAAAAGGCTGCTTGTGACAGCTCCCTTTTAGCTAATTTTCTAGTTCCTAAAGAAAAGTTGATTTCCATTAATATGAAAGCACTCTGGTTTCCGTGGAGCTTTCTAGGGTTTGTGAGTGTCTGAAAATGAAAACAAGAATCTCCTGTGAGGTCTTCAGGACACTTTCCACCTGGACAAAAAAGGAAGGTCGGCAGTTTCCTTGCTACAACACTACAGGTCCTGGAAAGCTCCACAGAAAAGAGACTTTAGTCTTGAATTATTCAGTAGAGTTTAGCCTTTTGTGTTTTAGCAGTTGTAAATGTATTGAAAGAGCAGATTAGAAACTTAAATAATGTTACCATAAAAATATGATTTTCTTATTCTGTCTAATTTTTGCATTCTGTGTCACTGACAGTAACTTGTTAAACACCCACATTACTTTAATGTATGAATAAAATAACTTGTTCAATATGTGCCTCCCAGTTTCATATATGCAAGATGTTATACTTCTATTTTTATTGAAATAGTATTAGAAGAATTTTACTTAACACTTGTGTGGTAATTGCAGATGAATATCCCAATGTGCAGAGTGATCCTGAAGGTCCTTCAATATTTAGCTGGATGAAGAGCACTTTTCTCTGAAATGAAACATCATAAAAATAATCTTTGACATGTTCAAAGTCAATATGGAATAGTAGGATTGGCACCACTCTAGCCGTATGAATTTCCTATACAGCTAAGTTAAATTCAATGGAATCTTATGGTAGAATAAGGGTATAGAAACCTATTCAGACAGGTAAAACTTCATACCTGTCAAAGGCATATTCTTTGTCTTGTTTTCAATACAATTTATTTCTGTGTCATTTTTGATTTTCTGTTGAAAGAAATGAGATTAGAGTAAAATTCAGCATTAGATTTTTGAACATATGAAGTTTGAATGATCGTGTTATTGTAGGTGTTCTGCAGTGCCTCCAGGTGACAGATAATTTTTACAGAAAGTGAGTAAAAGGGACTCATCTCTTCTGTTAAGAACATTTACTACAAAGCAGAGTTAAAGCTTCTGTACTGAGTAGACTAAAATGCCATTTTTTTTGATATACGTGTTCTAATGGGTAAAAATAAGGCCCTTATAGTAACCCCCTTAGGAGCTACAAGAGGTCCTTCATTTTTTATCTGAGGAGGTCTGAATTATGATGAGCTTAAAAGATTTTCATTATATGTGCTTTTTATTTTGTATACATGCACACATTGCAGTGTCTTGCTTGGCACAATAAAATACATAGAAAAGAAAAAATGCCTCGTTTAATAATATTGATTTTATTTCTTATATTGCTTCTGGATCAATTGATGAGAATCTTTGCTTTTTCTTGGCTTTCTGTGCTTTTTGACCACTTTTGTAGCCAAGTATAAAACCTGTGCTGGCTTCTACTGCCTGCTGGTTCCTATTGTTACCTAACAGTGAGTTGGGAGCCTGTGGTTTTCCTACT